>QZGG01002692.1:0-33656 GCA_006409495.1 Sedum album
ATTGTGGCTTTGACTGACCAGTGGTACATCACGTACGGGGAAGAGAAGTGGAAGGAGTTGGCATATATTTGCTTAAAGAATATGAAGCTTTTCTCAGATGAAACACGAAATGGTTTTTTGCATACCCTAGACTGGCTTAATCAGTGGGCATGCTCACGATCTTTCGGACTCGGAACCCGTATTCCTTGGGATGAGCAGTTCCTTGTTGAATCACTATCCGATTCAACCATATACATGGCATATTATACTGTTGCTCACCTGTTACATGGTGGAGATATGTACGGGGACTCCGCTTCCTCAATAAAGGCAGAACACATGACGGATGAGATTTGGGAGTTTATTTTCTGTGACGGTCCCTCACCCAAATCAAATCATATCTCTAAGGACCTTCTTGCCAAGATGAAGCAAGAGTTCAACTACTGGTATCCTTTTGATCTTCGTGTATCTGGCAAAGACCTTATTCAGAATCATTTGACATTTTGCATCTACAACCACACAGCAATCTTTCCTGAAAATCTCTGGCCCCGTGGATTTAGATGTAATGGCCACATTATGCTCAACTCTGAGAAAATGTCCAAATCTACTGGTAATTTCAGGACTATTAGGCAGTCCATTGAAGAATTTTCTGCCGATGCAACGCGGTTTTCTTTAGCTGATGCTGGAGATGGAGTGGATGATGCAAACTTTGTCTTCGAGACCGCCAATACTGCAATTCTACGCCTCACCAAAGAAATAGCTTGGATGGAAGAGGTTCTTGCAGCACACTCTTCCATGAGAACTGGTCCCATATCCACATATGCAGATCGCGTGTTTGCTAATGAGTTAAACATTGCCATCACAAAAACTGAACAGCATTATAAAGAGTACATGTTCCGTGAAGCATTGAAATCAGGTTTTTATGATCTTCAAACAGCAAGAGACGAGTATAGGTTTTCTTGTGGGAGCAGTGGGATGAACAGCGATTTAATTCTTAGATTTATGGATGTGCAGACACGACTTTTAACACCAATCTGTCCCCACTATGGAGAATATGTCTGGAGGGAGCTCTTGAAAAAGCAGGGCCCTGCCGTAAAAGCTGGATGGCCTTCAGCTGATGTACCAGACTTGACCCTTCAAAGTGCAAATAAGTATTTACAAGACTCAATTGTTTTGATGAGGAAGCTTCTGACGAAACAAACATCAGGGTCCAAGAAAGGCAGTAAGAAGGGTACATCGGCTCAGGTGGTTGAAGAAAATGAACTTAAAGGGTTGATATTTGTCAATGAGCATTATGAATCCTGGAAGGCCGAGTGCTTAAGGATATTGAAATTAAATTTTGACGAAGTTTCATGCAGATTTTCTCCGGATCAGGTAATAATGGAGGCATTGCGGAATAGTGAAGTTGGGCAGGCTGAAAATTTTAAACAAGTTCAAAAGCTGTGCATGCCATTTATCAGATTTAAGAAGGATGAGGCCATCAAAATTGGAAAGCAAGCTTTGGAATTGACATTGCCATTTGGAGAAACTGAGGTGCTTCAGGAAAATGTAGAACTGCTTCTTAGGCAGCTTAATATCTCGGAGGTTGAAGTGTTGTCTGCCACGGATCCAAAGGCTGTAGAGAAAGCTGGGTCATATGCTTTGCTGCTAAAGCAAAATCCACCCTCTCCTGGTAGCCCAACTGCCTTATTTATACCAAGGTATGTGTTATTTTTACTTTTCTTTGACAAGCTAGAAATTTGCATGCTATGTTTAGGGATTCACCATTCCTTTTTTTGGAATGGAATAATCTGGATAACTCTATTACTTGTGTGTGGTTTCTTAGTAATTTATTCGTTAACAGTATAGTTAACTGAGAATGTTGTTTCATTGCAGAACTTGATTGCTGAAAGTCGAAATCATGGACATTTGGCGGTCCAACTCTGCAAGAGTGGATGATTTTGAAGAACTTTGCCAGAAGATATAAGACAACTAAATATTTTTTCTTTCAGTCGTGTGTTTGCAAGTACTGCTCATAATACATGTCTTACCAGACCTTGCTTTGATTTGTGGCAGATGAGAGAATCATGAAGCTATAACCTATTTCTTATTATGAGATGATGTACTTACGAGCACCACTAGTAAATCTTAGGGTCTGGGTACAAATAATGCAAATAGTGGATGTTATTCAGCACTGCATACGTAATATGCAGCCATTCCATGAATGAACCCAAAAATGCAGAGGCAGCCATGAGGCTTCAACATATTTAGCACCTGCCTTATGCCCAAATTTAAATAAATTTCAAATGTGAAATCAAAATTATGATTTTAAGTGCAGAACTTATACTGCCACGCCCAAATCTCAACCTAATCCCGACCGGACTCCACCTTCAGCTTTATGAAATTCCACCTCGATTCCTGAGCCTCTAACCCCAATTTCATCCCCCTGTTTTGCGATATTAGTTATTCGTGAACTCCCGTTTGAGCTTCAACTCTAGCTGCTGACTCGATTCACTAGCTGAGCTACTTGAGCTGCTTCCACTCACTGAGTAGCTTCCTTGAGCTGCCATTTCAGACCTCTAAGCTCCCCTAGCTGCTACAAGTCATTTCCATCAGACTCTGACAGTTCTTGTTCCAATAGTTGCACCGATATTTTGTTATAATTCGTAAAAGAAATTTTAAAAAGAAGAAGACGAGCGTATCGAATTAAGCGGCCCAAATTCAATTTAGGGTGTAGTATAAATACAATATATTTAACAAAAATAGGTTAGAAGAAAAAAAAGGTTAAAAGAAACAAGTGATTCGGTGGAACGGAACCAAACGGCGCACAAGGTTAGTCGAGTATAAACTGATTGTTCAATGTCTTCTTTGACTTGTTTCTGATTAAGGATGGTGATTAGTGCTAGAAATTTGGGTTGTGTTCTGTGATGGCTGAATTTTGGTTAAAGTGGGAGGTCACGTGGTGAAGATTTCGGAGATAGTTAATAAGATGTGTTACTGAATAAATTAATGGAAGAAATAAAAGAAAAATAAGATTTGTTCAAAGTGTTGTTGTAGAACTTAGGCATTGCCATTAGGCCCTGGGCCGAAAAAAGTCCATGGGCCGGCCCGAAGCCCATCCAAGCCTAGCCCTGTTGAGCTCATCCAAAGCCCGATCGAAGCCCAGCCTTATATCGGATAGGCCGGGCTTGGGCTTCATCCTCGGGCTTTGGGCCCGGCCCACCGGCCCGACCTATTGGCCCATCTCGCAAAGCCCGACCTTACCGTACTAATATTTCGAACAATAGAATAAATATAAAAAAGTCATACTATATAATATATTTTACAAACTCTTTAAATTCAACATTTATATGAATTTATTTGTATATTCTTATTTTCTAAATTAATATTTTTTCTATTGAAGTCGTATTATCTCAATATTTTAAAGATATATTCATTTGTTCTCTGAACTTTATCTGATTCTGTTATAATAAACCTTAAAAATACAATAAAAATGAGTTAAAAAATAATGTGACATAAAAAATATCTTTTTAAAATTGTATTTCAATTATTATGTATTTTTTATTATTTAAAAATTATTTAAAAATTATATTTTAATTAAGATTTGAAATTTGAACGGGCTTGTGGGCTGGGCTCGGGCTTCATTATTTTTATCAAGCCCGGCCCGGCCCGATGAATAGTGATAGGCCGTAAATATTAGGGCCGGGCCGGGCTTCAAGTTTTGGACCGGGCCGGGCTGGGCCGGGCCGAATGGCATTGCCTAGTAGAACTCACAACACTTAAAAATTGGATCGTTGTTTGACAGTGGATCGTTGTTAATGTCATAAGCTAGGTTGGAAGAACGAGAAAAGATGAACGATTGTGGTTATTTAAAGATTAGCATACTTCTTCTGGTGATTCACGAGGTCAAGACGATCGAGTTGAGTGAATTGTCGTTTTTTGTAGAGAAAGGTGCATTCAATTGCTAAAAAGGATTTACAAACTCAACGACACAACCACCACAACAACCACCAAACAACAACCACAAAGACAAACCTGCTGACAAACTAGAGCAACCAAGGACAACACACCCCACCAGCACAAACAAGCAAGACTACACAACACCACCAGCCAAGACAACAACCACAGAGGCTAAAACAGGAAATAATACAATTAGCTACATTGTTAAGAGATTTAATTTGATTTCAAGGAGCCTTGTAACTTTTTGAACAATACCGCTGCAGCTATCCTTTGTTCCCCTGAATATGCTGAAATTTCTATTTCTCTATGTTTCGTAGACGGTTGTGCAAATGATAAATGCAAATTCCTCCTTTTTGTTTCTCGAACTTGAAAGCCAAACTCATTCATGTAGCATCTAATAGTTGGCATTTCCCTGCAATTAAACAGAATATGATCGTTAGTTTCTTCTTCCTCCATGCACCATATGCATCTATTTGACATTGCCGAGTTCTTCAATTTATTGGCGGTAGACAATCTCTTGTTTGCTGCCAACCAACAATAAAATCTATGCTTTGGGGGAGATAATGAATTCCATACAATTGTGTACCAAGGAAGCATTGGCAACGGGGAGCCAAGAATCTGATAGGTTTCCTTACACTTAAAAGGTTTTCCCCTTACTTTCCAAAGCAACTGCCCTTCACTTCCAATATTCACACATCTCAACGCATCATCTCTTAATCTCAACATACTACGCAAAGACCAAGATAGATGAGATTTAATCTCAATACTCCAAATATTCCTCCTAGCGAAATGATACTTGAGCATCCACTTACTCCATAAACAATCTGGCTTAACAAATAAATTGCATATGTGATTTAGCATGAGAGTTTTGTTAAATCTCCCCAGATCCTTCACACCTAGCACACCATTGCACTTAGGAGTACAAACACTTTCCCACCTGATCAAAGCTCTTCTACCCTCGCTTTTCCAGACCGTAAGTAATTTCTGCACACACTAATGACCCTCTGAAGAATTCTTTTAGGGAAAATCATGCAACGCATCCAGTAGGACGCAATACTCGATAACACGTGCTTAACCAATACAAGCCTGCCATCGTATGAAAGGTTCCTCGAAGTCCACGACTTGATCTTCGCAGTCACTTGTCAGTAATCTCATTGTAGTCTGACAATTTGTTCGATCTCGCATCAAGAGGAACCCCAAGATATTTGATAGGAAGTCTGCCTTCTCTCAGCCACTCCTGCGCATTACTAGTATGAGATTCCCTTCTGCCACCGAAATAAATGCTAGACTTCTCACCATTAATCATCAATCCTGACCAACCAGCGAACATCTCAAGAGCAGATTTAATGGCGCCTAAAGATCTTTGGTCAGGCTTGGAGAAAATGAGCAGGTCATCCGCAAAAATCAAGTGAGTCAAATTAACTCTTTTACACCTCGGATGAAAACTAAATCCTGAAACTCTTTTAATTCATTCAGCTTACGAGAAAGAGGTTCCATTACAATTGTGAAGAGAAAAGGCGAGAGGGGATCACCCTGCCTTAACCCGCGCTGACTGCAGAAATAATCAACTAATTCCCCGTTTATTAGCACTGAAAACCAAGAATTTCTAACACAAGCCATGACCCATCGAACAAGCATAACTGGAAACTGAAACTTCACAAGGCATTGCTCTAGATAATCCCAATCCACAGTGTCATAAGCCTTGCACAGATCTATTTTTGTCATGCACCTGTCAGACACGTGCTTCCTTCCATACCCAACGATGACCTCTTGAGCTAGGCTTATATTGTGCATAATATCCCTCCCTGGAACGTAGGCAGCTTGAGCATCGTTAATTATCTGAGGCAAGACCTTCTTTAGCCTACTAGCAAGGATAGAGGAAATAATCTTGTAAATGATGTTGCAGCACCTAATCGGTCTATAGTCTTTCGGACCCGCAGGGTTCAAAATTTTCGGAATCAGCGCAATATAGGTTGAGTTGACTCCCTTTAACAATCTGCAATCCCTGAAGAACTGCTTGATGCTCTTAAAAATATCCCTGCCTCGAGTGTTCTAAATGGCTTTGAAAAACTCCGCATTATACCCATCAGGACCAGCAGCTTTGAACTTCGCCGTGCTTCGAATGACCTCTCCCACCTCAATAAAAGACACCTCACTAACCAAACTCATTATACTAGCCTCATCCAGTCTTCTCCCCTGATCTATTAATGCCACCTCCATTGGATTTCTTTGAAAATTTGAGGCAAAAAGATTCTTAAAATAACCTGAGAACTTCTCATGAATGTCTTTTTTGTCAGACGAAACCTGACCATCAGATAGCATAACAGAGACAATGTGATTCCTACTTCTTCTGCTTTTCAGCACATTATGAAAGTATCTAGTGTTTAAATCTCCTTTTTTGCCCAATTAATTTTAGATCGCTGACAATTGTAAATGTATTGGTAATGCAGCAGCTTCCTGAACTCCTTCAACTCAACTCTCTCTTCCACCAGCAGCCCCGCATCATCAGGGATCAATTTAATTTTTTCCTGAACCCTAAATAATTTCAGCCGTTGATCATCAACTCTTTTGCCCATGTCTCCAGTAACCTTGTCCATGTCTCTTTTTAGCCCAATTTTACTCTCCTAAGAATTCTCTGCAGCTCAAATAAGTTGTTGCTACTCCCTATCCAATTTTGTTCCATCGACCTAAAGAATTCCTCTGAGTAAATCCAATAAATTTGAAATCTGAACCATTTTCCTCTCCTTTCACCTTCAACCATTCTTATAATGGTTGGAGAGTGATCAGATATGCCAAGGTGCAAAATAGCCCGCAACTGCTGGAAAGACATCACTGAGCTGCTGATTAATTAGAATTTTGTCCAGCTTACAATAAATTCTGCCAATGACTTGCTTATTCGACCAAGTGAAATAGTGCCCTGAGCTTCCCAAGTCCCGAAGGTCAGTGCCGCTGAACAAGTGTTGCATCTCTCTGATCTCTATTTGACCCACCGCTGTACCGTTAAGCTTTTCGTCCTGACTAGCTATGCAGTTGAAATCCCTACAAACAAACCACGAAACATTCTGCTCAGACACTTGCCTTGAAATAATATCCCACAACGACGATCGTCGGTTCACCTTGTTGAACGCAAACAAAAAAGCTATCTTTATCCGCTTACCCAACCATTGAGTCTCACACACAATAACCTGATCATCAGCGTACAAAATCTGAACACCAAAAATCCTCCAGTCAGTCCTCCCTGAACACCTCCTACAATTATGTTGCTATCTTCAACCTTTGCTTTTGCCTCAAGCAAAGCAATCCACCCTAAACTAAACCTACTAATTAGCTTATTTACCTCTGTTTGTTTGGACACAGAGTTGATGCCCCTTATGTTCCAACTCGCAATATTCATCTTAAACAATTGCAATCTTTGCCCCAATTCCCTTTCCCCTAGAGAGCTGAGAATACTTCTTAAGACCTTGACTCATACCATTGCCTTGCGAACTTCTTTGATTTCTTCTCTTCTTTTCCTTCCTTTTTACTTCAATGAAAGGTTGCTCTACCTCCTCCTCAACCACCCGCACTGCAGGCCTGACTGTTTCTTCACTCGTTCCTCCTCCATTATCATTAGACCTTTGAGTTTTCGGGACAACTGATACTTGATCCCCTTCTTCATCTTCCATTCTAGCAAACTTCACCAGCTCATCCTCGCTATCAGGCTTAACTATTGGTTCTACTAGAACCTGCTTCTCAAACTGAATCACTTGATCAATTGTGACTAGCGGAATACTGCAGTTTTTTTCAACATGCCCAAAAATTTGACAGTGATAACATCTCGGAGGCAGCCAGTCGTACTCCACTTTTTGCACAAAGGTGGTGCCTCTAAGACCATTGATAGTAACCGTACGTTTTATATCAACAGCCGCATACACCTCAACAAGAACCCTGGCATATGTAAGTTTGTTTCTTCCCACAGTATAACCATCAGTTCTCAAAGGTTTTTCAACCAGGTTGGCAATCTTACCTAGCATCTCCAGATGCCAGAGGTGAGAGTTGAGCCTAGGGAATCTCACCCACACCGGTAAAGATGCCACGCTTTGCAAAGAATAGTTCTCATCTGGAGACCATATGCGCAACACAAGTGGTCTGTTGTCGAAAGTCCACGGTCCTATATCCAACACCTTATCCCTAGCCTCTTACGAATTGAAGTTGAACTGAAATATGCCTTGATCCATCTGTCCCACCCAACGGCTCCTCCAGCCTCCCATCTGTTCTTTACAAAGTCTCTCATCCTTCCTAGACTGGGTTTCGCCCCAAATACTATCCCAACCAGAGACCATTTCCAGTTTTCAGCAGCTTTCGCTCATTCCTCCTCCGAACAAGTGACCTCATTTGCACCCAGAAGCTCCGGATAGAACTTGAGCTTCGTCCCGCGTTTGAGGATCGGTTTTCTTCACTTTTGCATTGCCAAAAAGCCCTAGATCATTCGCGAATCTGCTGCCCACACAGCTCAGATCTACTTCACCACCAACTTCACCTCCCTCTGCGTTCCCCTTTCCCCTGTCTCCGTTTTCTCGTCCTTTGTTGATTCTTCAATTTCAGAGCTCGGGTTCAAATTTGAGTTTTGAAGTCGCCGCGCGTGAGGCGCGTGACTATTCATCTCTCCTCAACAATGAGTGAGTTGTCGTTGCTTGGGCGCTATCTTATTAAATTTCTAGGTGAATACATAAGTACATAATATATTTTATTTTTCAGATTAATTATATAATTTAGGATGATGGCTAACTGTTAAGAATTTAATCAACTATCATTCCCCTACACGTCTAATATAAGACGTATGATATCGATACGAAAAGAGAATAATGATTGATGTGTGAAAACGGAAAAGAACGATACTTTATCGTTATATATGAGTATTATTGCATTCACGACATGCAATATGACATGACTAAGCTTTTACTTTGATATGAATGAGCTTATGCTCTAATATGACTAAATTTTGCTCTAATATGACTGAGGTTTTGCACTGAATCAGTCCTAAGATCTTCATGTCATTTGTTATATTATTTATTTCTTGAGTTTTCTATATGGACATGTTAACTGTGTCGAGCTGTCACATATAAGCTAGCTGGTTGGGTTACAATATGAAAATGTTGAATAGCTTACATAAGCTACTGTATTGGCTATTATACAGTTATACTGTCGTACCAGCTGCAGACAGCACCGCGTCTAACTTCTTTTGCTCATTTAAAGTGACGTCTTCAATCACAACAATCTCAACAGGCTCAGATTTGAGGGTCACAATATGTTTATCCATTACTTTTCCCTCCATGCCTTTCCCCCACAGCACCATGTAGAGCCCGGACACTATGAATATTGATCCTAATATGCTGTGATGTCATATCATGATACAAACAATTATATAGCCTGCAGCCCAATAATCAAACAGAATTCGATCAGTTAAGAACTTTTTCTCTCACCTTCCTAGGTGTAGTACTTCATCGAGCACCAATGAACATGTAATTGCAACAAGTATGAGCATCAATGGGTTGAACACGGATACGAAAAGTGGCCCTTTCAAGCGGACACACCAAGCTATTAATGCCACCGCCACCCCAGAAGCCATAATCCCCTGTCAATAAGATGTGACACGAATAATGATTGATTCATCATTGTTTGCCTATTGTGTCAAGTGTTGCACAGATAAAAATGTAAAGTTCTTACAGAAAATAAGACAGTTAAGAGCCTAATGTCCCACCGTAGCATCCACCGGCTCATGTCCTTCTCACTACAAATTGCATATGCTACACTTTGGACTGAGGCCATCAAGCTCATTAGAGCTGTGCTAGAGTAAGGATAAGGGTATCTCTTGCTGATCTTTGCTTGTATGATTAACCAAGCGGCGAAGATGAAGCAGCAGCCCAAGGCCAAGATGGCCCCCAAACCCTGGTTATGGTGCATACCTAATGTGCATGTCCGTGGCCACTCCTAGTCTCATGCATAAGGTCAATGTGAGTTGACCACAAGTTAACATCAATTCCTTTGTAAAATGTGAGCACCATTGCTCCACAGATTCCTATAACTGTGCCCACCACCTTTGATTTCCCTCCTACGCACTCTAACCCTAAGTTCTCCAACCGGAAACTGACCGCTAAAATGAAGGTGATGGCCGGAATAAGATTGGTCATGGCTGAGACAAATGTGGCTGATGTCAAGGCCAAGCTTTCTATGTACATGTTCTGGTACAAGGTTCCCCTGCAAATGTCATATATGCAGCCTTGAATATCAGTACATACACTGATACCACTTAAGCATAAACATATATGCAGTTCAATCGACCTTAAGCAACAGGGTTAGAATCATCTCAGTGCTAGCAAAATTACAGAATATGGATAAAAAAGTTTTAAATTTTTTTTGAGGGTGCATTTCATATAATTAATGGGAACATGCCGAAACATCTCATATTGTTATGTTTATCTCATTAAATATTGGCAGAGCTAGCTCACCCTAATAGCCCACTAAGAAATGTTTGGTAGATGACCATCCATGTGATACTTGGGATGCTCTTCCTGCAATTGAATCGGCATCCATTAGTAATTAGTACTCGTTTATTTGATAGTTTAAAGTACAATACCAAAAGCAGAGAGACAATCAAATCTGTAACCTGCTTTCAAAAATGAGAGCAAGTGGAACCATGAATGCAGCAGCGAAGAGCAGTCTATAAGCTACGAGAATCCTCAAGTTCATCCCATCATTTGCAGCCAGCTTGTAAAACACATTCACTCCTGCATACAATGTCTGCACTAGCACCATCAACACGGCCGGCTTCAGTTCATCGAAAATCCTAGTCACACCTCTTAAATCCATTTTTAATTTAAGAAGCCGATGAAGCAAGTGTTGTTGCGAGTGAGGAATAATTGAGTTCACCTAAGTTGAGATATTTATAGCACTAAAGGCAAAAAGGTTGAACATAATATGTAGGTTCCGTGGGAGCTGTAGCAAAGCTCCATTATGTCTGTTGCCTGTTTGATCATCAACAAGTGGGTCATTGCTTCAGATAATAAAGTGAGCTCCAAAACAGTGATGCATGAATCCCTCCCTCCATTACGGGTCTTTCTTCGTTTTAAATATCCTCATCTGAAATTTTGTTTATAGAAATGTCACCAGACATATTCCACACTTTTAGAGTATGCAATTTATAGCTTCAACCAGCGACCTGTTGATGTTCAAGATATTGAATTATTTACCGTTGTCATGTTTTAGTTTGCAAGACGATTGACTTGTAGTACTAAAGGTCAATTTTTGTTTCAAATAAATAACAACAATTTGATTTTTATCAAAAACAAAACTGTATGGTGGCTTTATTGAAACAGTGATCCAAGTGAACGCACTTGCAACGAAGCATCTCAAGAGAACATCAGGCAACTAACGGAGTATATAATGCGGCGGCTGAGAATATCAACGTTGATGGAGTCCACGTCAGCGATGCTGTCACATAAAAAGCGTGGATAAGCATATGATCCCTCCCGCAACCAATCAGCATCCTATTGAGGTTTTGATTTTCGTTTACAATATTTACGTGTTAAATATAATTAGGGTTTTATTGAATTTATGGACGTCGGCGGAGCGGAGATGAAGTTCAAGGATAAGGTGCTAAGGTGGCTTGCTTGCAGATTTTCACATCTTTAGTTTCTGAACGGTTGTTTTATCTTTTTTGGAAATAAATATGAATTACTTGCTGATGATTGCAAATGGTTGGATGTTTTTTTGTAGCTGTTGACTTTGCAGCACAGCAAATCAGTCTGGAAATCTGTGAATGCTATTGATTAGGTATTGCTGGCTTGTATTAAGACTGCTTAAATGCTTTCTTTTACATTTAGTGTTCTACGTCTTACCAAAAAAGAAATTTCACTGGAAAGGAATGGGCCTCATATTGCTACGACTTTGGTGTATGAAGTGAGTTTTTTGTATATTCTAAAATGTATTCAAGGCTCTGCATTATCAGCTTTGTCTCACCTTGCTTTCTTCACGTGGATGGAATCATGGAACACAGATTGGGACGGCAAAATAGTTGAAGCCTTCATGTGTTATGAATAGTGTTGTGAGATGTAATAACTTATTATTAAGTGTTTGTGTGTGATGCAAAAGAATTATACTCCCTCCATCCCACTATGTTTGTCCACTTTGATTATTTTATACCTCATAAATAATCAACACTACGCCATTTTATAATTTATGTGACAAGAATAAAATCTTGTCTCATATGTATTTGTCACATAAAGTTATATGTGAAAAACAATAAAAGTTACTTTTGTATTCATTCGCGTTAGGCGTTATAGTTTTTATGTGGAACGCTTATTTGACAATTTCATATTTTGTTGTTTTTGTATTTATGTGATTGTTGCATATGCGACACAGTCTAGTGCTTCTCACATTTATATCAAAAACAAAATTTTCTTCAAACGGTCAAATTTTTATTAAGGGAATGATCTTTCAACTTCACTCGTGACTTGAAATATGGTTGATGTAATTAAGGGGTAGTTGTACATATGTCTTATGCGACACATTTTGCTATTGACCATCGCATATGTATGTAAAATTTGAATTATTCATCAAGAAACAAAACCAACCTTGCTCATCTTCCTCTCATTTGCAATGAGTATCATTTTTAACTTGGATTTGCAGAAGAAAGAGCATGTTTGAGGTAAGTACTCTTTGTATTTTTGATATTACAAAAACTCATTTTGCAATATATATATATATTTGTAAATACTACAAGCATGACGATTTTCAATTTGTTGTGTTTAGTCAAAAAAGTTGTAGAAGAATTTTTGTATTGGATGCCTTAATTTTGATGTGTTTTGATGGAACATTTCCCTTCTTGTTGTATGTGTTTTCACCATTTTTGTTCATATAGCTAGTGTGTGTGTTCTCACCATTAATTTTAGGAAAATGGATAAAAGTTGGATGGAGTTGGATCGATGTGATGAACGTTACTTTGAAGGGATCAATAACTTCATCAGTTTTGTTGGCCAAAATAAGAATGAACAGAAGCATCCTTGTCCTTGCAATCATTGTAAATTGCACGGTGAAAAAATCACATCAAATGAGATGTATTGGCATTTGCAACGACACGGTATTTTGAGAACATACACCACATGGACCTTACATGGTGAATCTTTTCAAGGCCGATCAAACTCTCATGATGATAGATTAATGGAGGTAAATCCCACAATGAATATTATTCATGATGCTTTTCCTTTTCGAGATCAGTTTGAGAATGTTGGTGACGTGATGATTGATAATGAAGATGATTCATTTGGAAGGGTTGCTTATGACAAGTATTGTAGACTTGTAAATGAAGCTCAGAAGCCTCTATATCCTAATAGTGATAAAACTGTGCTTGAGACTGTTTTGAAGGCAATGCAAATGAAAATTGAGAACAAATGGTCTGATAAGAGTTTCAATGATCATTTGCGACTCACTAAAGAATTGCTTCCAAAGGAAAATAACTATCCGAATTCTTATCAAGATGTCAAAAAAATATTGAAGGACTTGGGTCTAGGATATGAAGCTATACACGCTTGCGAGTATGGGTGTGTATTATTCTATGCAGAGCATAAAGATTTGGATACTTGTCCTGTGTGCAATGAATCTAGATATGCACATAGTGAAGGTAATCGTAGGCGGATACCAAGAAAAGTGATGCGATACTTCCCATTGACTCCAAGGTTAAAAAGACTTTACATGTCGCCTCATATAGCGAAGGAAATGAGGTGGCATGCCGAAAGAGTTATAAGTGTTGATGATCTTCGACATCCTGCTGATGGAGAAACATGGAAAAACTTTGACAAATTTTTCCTGATTTTGCTAATGAGGTTCGTAATGTACGTCTTGGACTAGCAACCGATGGTTTTAATCCTTTTAGAGCATCGGATGTTTCACATAGCACGTGGCCTGTTTTCGTGACACCTTATAATTTGCCACCTTCTATGTGCATGAAAAGAGAATATAACATACTCACTCTTTTAATTCCCGGCCCCAAATCTCCACGGAAGTGTTTAAATGTGTTCATGAGGCCATTAATTGATGAGTTGAAGGTTTTATGGAATAATGGAGCTATTACTTACGACCGTCACAAAGAATCTTCATTTATTATGAAAGCTGCACTAATATCGACGATTAGTGACTTTCCGGGTTTGGGAATGTTAGGTGGTCTGAAGACTAAAGGGTACAAAGCGTGTCCTATATGTTTGGATGAAACCGATTCTGTATATTTAACAAAGAGAATGGCATACCAAGGACACCGCAGGTGGCTCGATGCTAATCATAATTGGAGGAAAGCTGGAAATAAATTTAATGGAAAAGTTGAATTAAGAGCACCTCCTCCGTCACTTTCAGGCGTTGAAATTATGACAGACATAGAAAGTCATAGGTACTCGAAATATTTCTCCTTTCTATTTTATTTATACCTATATTGGTATTAACTATTTTTCTTCTATTTATTTGTTTTACATGACGTATATAATGATGATAGGTATCCGACATTGAGCTTGCATCCCTCATTGTTAGCTAATGATGCAGAGAGACTTTGTTGGACACACAAACCTATATTTTACGAATTGTCATACTGGAAGACTCTAGACAATCCGTATTCTTTGGATGTCATGCATATCGAAAAGAATGTGTTCGACAATATAATCGGTACTATACTTGGAATCGAGGGAAAATCGAAAGATGATTTGAATGCTCGTTTAGGCCTTGTTAAATTGGGAGTTAGGAAGTCTTTGTGGCCGAAGGGCAAAAAGTTACCTAAACCACTTTACACGGTGCTACCCGAAGAAAAGGTGGAGATACTTGAGATGATAAAAAGTGTCAAATATCCTCATGGCTACGCGGGAAGTTTAAAGAACAAAATCAATCTAAATGACAAGAAATTTATTGGATTGAAGACACATGATTGTCATGTCATGCTTCAAAGGTTACTTCCAATTTTTATTCGGCCTTATTTCCCAATGCATATAATGGAGCCACTTATATCATTATCTAGGTGGTTTCAAAAGTTGTGTTGCCGAGAATTGAAAAAGGAGAGTATTATCCAAATGAAGTCGGAGATTGTGATGATTTTATGTAAGTTGGAGCAAATTTTTCCACCGGCTTTCTTCACAATAATGGTCCACCTTATGATTCATCTTCCGGATCAACTTTTGCTTAAAGGTCCTGTTCACTTTAGCTGGATGTATCCTGTTGAAAGGTATGCGAAGTGACAATTTTTAATTAAAGATATGTAATATACTATAATAATAATTAACTATATTATTTTGCAGGCAACTGGGTGAATATAAGAAATATGTTAGAAACACGCGATATCCAGAGGGATGTATCGCAGCACAATATGTTGCACATGAGTGTGTAACGTTTTGCAAATTATATTTGAATGAGGACCATTCTTGCAACATATCCTCATCACCACAATCTAAGTTCAAGATATCGGTTGTTTTTGAAGAAATCAAGCCACTTAGCTATCTTTCAAAATTGAAGTTGAGTAAGAAAGAAATACTGACTGCTCATTGGTGCGTGATGGAGACTTGCAGTGAAGCACAATATTTTATTGATGCACATGCTCAAAAATTCAATAGAGAATACCCTAACGTCGGAAAGGAGGCACAAATTAATAATTTTCACGCATATTTTCGCTATTGGGTATGTGTCTTCTCTAGTTTTCATATTAATTAGAATTATTCACCTTACTATTAATTATATATAATGTTGTGCAGATGAATATTCTACAAGAGGATGATCCGCATTATATTCATGAACTATACATATTGGCAAACCTCCCACAAACTCATCGTTGTTATTCCGTGTGTTACGTAAATGGAGTAAAATTTGTTGTATATGAACGAGATAAATATTTACAAACACAAAATAGTGGAGTTATGGTCGAAACAGGTATCTTTTTACTTTACTTTTTGTGATTTTTATTTACATAAATTTTGATAAATAATATATATAACTTTTGACCTACAGGTGATGAAGTTTATTACGGCGTTCTTGAAAGTGTGGTTGAGTTGAAGTACGGTGAAGGGATGTCGGTTGTTTTGTTTAAATGCAAATGGTTTAATAAGTACTCGAACCATACGAACAATGATGAGATTGGGTGTATTAGGTACGATCATGGGCTTACATTAGTAGACACCTCGACTAGTTGGTATGAAGACACACCATACTGTCTTGCGGCCACCGCAACCCAAGTATTCTACGTAGATGAGCCCAACTCTGACAATTGGAAAATTGTTAATGTTGTTGCACAAAGAGGAATATACAGTGAGAAATCTCTCGGTCGTGATGAAAACAGAGTGTATATTCGAGAAGAGGCATATCAAGAAGATACGTCAATTAATATTCCGAATAATGGAGATTATGACGATCAAAATGATGAAATAGAGGAGGGAAATGAAGATACAAATGATGAAATGGAGATTGAAGAAGATCAAGGATATGAAGATCATGAACAATCGAGTGAAGATGATATAGCAAGTGATGATGTTGATGTAGAAGATATATCTGGCGAAGTGGAAGATGAAGATTGTATGTGATTTTATGATATTGAAAAAATACAACTCGATACCTTTTATCTATACCAGAATACAAAGAGGGTAAATTTGTGTCCGCAAGCGAAATTCAAAGATTCAATGTCTGCGAGAAAAACAGTTGAAAATCAAGAACAATAAAATATATAATAGAGACATTATCAACTATGTGCCTCTTAGAGAGCTTAACCTACCATGTCGGAGGCATATAGGATGCAAGAGACAACTGCAGTTAAGATAAGCAACATAGCAGTCCCTTTTACAGATGCAGCAGAGAACCACTCGGTACACATTAGAGTATACACCATTGCATGCACTAGATTTCATGAGTAACCAACGAGCTTGATGCTGAAAACGCATTAGGTTGACAAAGGAAACCTTGACAATGCGATCAGATTCTGTGGCACCGACGGAAAGTACTAAACGCTCATTCTCTGGTTTCATACTGAGAAGCATTGATTCCTTGCAAAGAAGTTCCTCACAAGGAAGGAGAGGAACCCTGTTAAGAAGAGCATAGCGTCTACTGGCTACTTCTCCCATTTGAAACCAATCACTTGTGGCGAAGTTAACAGCTTCTCCACAGTTAAAGCCTACATATAAATTTGAAATCATACACAAGTATATTATAAAGATGTATTATTTTGAAGAGAAAATGTCAAAAATAAACACAGAGATTCAATGTATCATTCGCTACTTATTTCAATTCCAATTAACCAGTGAAATCTATTTACCATGGTTGAATCCTGCATGATATGCTCTTGGAAATGTGATAATGAAGTCCCCCTGATTTCTGTACTGCTCTGTAAACAGGCACATCGTGCTCCCTCAGTAAGCTAGGAGGAAATATGGTTGTTTTGACCAAAAGAACGTCAAAAGCGCCATCTTCTCCATCAGCAGATAGTATATCTTGTTTAGTAATTCAATTATAATATTTTTATTTTTATATAAACATTTTTATGTTTAGTTTAGTTAATTTTTATATATCAATATTTTTACTACAATTATAATTTATCTTTTTATTAAATATAATTACTATGCAAAAATTGCAAAAATTTAATAGTTTTCAAATTAGTGGGTGGTTAACTCAAATTTTTTGAGAGGGTGGTTTTGTCAAAAATTAGGTACTGAAGGGGTGGTTTTCGGCAAAAAAATTTTGAGTCAACAAAGTCAATGAGAATTTTACTGGAATAAGTCGTCGGAACAGTACTTGAGTGTCAAATTTAAAAGTTTTTAAATTAGTGGGTGGTTAAGTCAAATTTTTTTTGAGATGGTGGTTTTGTCAAAAAACTGGTATTGGACGGGTGGTTATCGCTAAAAAACTCATAATACATTATTCATTTTCAGTAAAATTCGTTTGATCTCCGCTGACTATTCAATCTTCCACGTTTCTACAAACTGTCAATTTTATTTTAAAACTAACTTCAATCCAACGGTTAGATAATCTAAATGATCGGTTGTGATTTTATCTTGAAATTGTATAATTACTGTGTGACTATGTCTCACACGAATCTAATCAAGATTTAAAATATTATAAATTTTTAATTTTTTTAATCATGCGTCACTCAATCTCTGGACAAACTTCAGATTCTTGACGGAGGTGCACTGGGAAGGGCTTGAACTACCAACCTGTGATAGCAAAGATTCAAAAACCAGGTGACTGGCCGTTAGACCGCTACTCTTTGTACATAAAAAATATTTTTAACATTTCAAATATTTAATGTTTTTAACATCACCCTTCAATAGCAGTCGACCGTATTAATATTTTAAAATTCTCGAAACTTAAAGTAGGAACTACATAAAGTGATATATTCTATAGAACTATTTAATGGGTGACATTTCTGGTTTTATGATACTTAAAAAATAGTTGCTTATGTTAATCTAATAAAAAGAGTTCATTCTTACTAACTTAATGAAATCAATTACATATGAGTACATGAATATTCACTGTTTAATAAAAATAATATTAATATTCACTGTTAAATTAAATTAAATTGACATTTCACACAATGTATTCCGTTTTACTAAAATAAATATTGCTCTTAAAAGTATCCCCGTGCATGTTTATGAAATTATTTATTAAATTTAGTTTTAAAACTTCAATATGTTGAGCAACAAATTCTAAAATGCAAAGTACAATCTTATTTATAATAGACACTTTGAAAATGTACGAGGAGGGAGAGTTAGGATGTTTGTTAGATATGAGGACATTAATTATTTCAATCGTTGATTTTCATTAATGATTGAAATTTAATAGATTTTTATTAAAATGAACAATATTAATTTATTGATGTAATATTATTGGATAAAATTTATTTTCCTCGATTATTAATTTGACAAAAATGCTTAAAAATACATGCTTAATTAGTTATAACCCCAACACTCTTTTCTGCTTTGGAAGCGATTCCAACGACATACTTCAGTCTCAAACATGTCCATAACACAATAAGGGACACATGCAGGAATGTCACGTAGCCCATAAAATCCAATGAAATTCTTCCAAGTAGCACCATCATCAAATGACACCCCACAATCAAATTTACATGTTTCTAAATTTGTCGCATCAAATCCAGCATAATATAACTGGCCAGGTTTGAGCACACCGATGCCATTAGTAGGTTGATTATGCATGCGGCATTCGTGTTTCACAACACTGGGTGTCCTATTGAAAATCTTTAATTTTATTAATTTTAGTAGGTTGATTATACATGCGGCATTAGTAGGTTGATTATACATGCGGCATTGTTTTCTTCATTATTAATTTTATTTTAAAAAATGATTATCTGTTAAACATTTTAATTACGTGTTTTATTTTTAACCTTTTCCACGTGAAAAAATATTGTTAAAAATATATGCATGTTTCACAAAAATACTACCAAACGCTCCTATATATATAGACATGTCTACCACAGTGCTGATACTTCATGTTGAAAAATATCGACAAAATGACAATGACAAATATATTTACAATGACAACATTATTTGTCATTGTCATTTTGTCGATATTTTTCAACATGAAGTATCAGCACTGTGGTAGACATGTCTATATATATAGGAGCGTTTGGTAGTATTTTTGTGAAACATGCATATATTTTTAACAATATTTTTTCACGTGGAAAAGGTTAAAAATAAAACACGTAATTAAAATGTTTAACAGATAATCATTTTTTAAAATAAAATTAATAATGAAGAAAACAATGCATTTTAATTAATGATTTTTGATAATTTAACTTCTATTATTAATATCATCTTCAACCACATGATTTAAATATATAGGGTTAGGTTTTAGGAATAAAAAAATTATGTGAGCACTAGAGTATCATTTATACATTATGCATTATATTCATGTCTGCTGAAAATACTGTTGTAGAAAAACAGATTCTAATATAAAAATTCGATCACGGTGGACTCGAACCCACAATCTCCCGCTCCGGAGGCGAGCGCCTTATCCATTAGGCCACGCGACCACTACTGTTGCTCTCCACGCATATTATTTATATATATATAATCAAACACAGGACAAAATTATTATTTTTGGTAACCTAGAGGACTAAATTGAAATTAACACAATCACACGCTCAAAACACCGTCGAGTCCAGGGCGTGTACCACCCTGGCACTTTTTTCATGCGCGTTTAGACACGCACCGTTAAATAATCACTTACGCCCAATCAACGGTTCAGATTCGCTTAATCTACCGACTTTTTTCGTGCTCTTCTCTCTTTATTTTTTCTAGATCTTACAATCGCTAGATTTCAGCGATCGCTACCGTCTGATAAACCGGAGAGATTCGACTTTACCAAATCCGCCCGCAGTCGTTTCGTCCTTTGCTCTCTCGTTTTGCACTGCAGCATCTTCAATTCGGTCCGATTGCTGTGCTCGATCGGATCGAAGTCAGATTTGGTGTTGCTTTTGATCGGTGCTTCAAGTTCAGATCTCAACATCGGAACGATCGGTAAGCTGATTTTGGCATCCTGAAGGCTTAATTTAGTTTCGATTTGATCGATCTGTTGTTCGATTTTGATTTGACTTAGAAATCGGCTGTTGTTGATTTGGTCGAGATTTTAGGTTTTTGAGGCGGCGTTGGATTTTTTTGTAGATTTGTGAGTTGCTGAGATGTCGATCCGGAAGGCGATTGGTGCGGTGAAGGACCAGACGAGTATAGGGATAGCGAAAGTGGCGAGTAATATGGCGCCAGATCTGGAGGTGGCGATTGTGAAGGCGACAAGTCATGATGAGGATCCGGCGGATGAGAAGTATATAAGGGGAGTTGTGAATTATGTGTCTTCCAGTAGGGGATATATGCACGCTAGTGTGGCTGCTTTGTCTAAGAGGTTGAGTAAGACTAGGGATTGGGTTGTGGCGATTAAGTCTTTGGTTTTGGTGCATAGGTTGTTGAATGATGCGGATCCGCTGTTTCAACATGAGATTATGCACGCTACTAGGAAAGGGACGAGGGTTTTGAATATGAATGATTTTAGGGATGAGGCACATTCTAGCTCGTGGGATCATTCAACTTTTGTGAGGACTTATGCATTGTATTTGGATCAGAAGCTGGAGTTGATGATATTTGAGAAGAAGAGTGGTGGTGCTGGGAGTGTGAGGGGAGGGGACTCTGGTAGGGATGAGAGGTGGAGATCTCCGCCTGGCCGAGGACAAGATTATGAATATGGAGGCTATAGGGATGAGCCTGTGATGAGGAGAACTAGGTCATTTGGGGATGTGAATGGGAGTGCTGCTAGGGAAGAGATGAAGCCTGTGACCCCACTTAGGGAGATGAAGCCTGAAAGGATTTTTGCCAGAATGGGGCATTTGCAGAGGCTTTTGGATAGGGTTTTGGCTTGTCGCCCTACTGGAATGGCGAAAAATTGCAGATTGGTTCTGGTTGCTCTCTACCCTATTGTGCGTGAGAGCTTTCAGCTGTACGCTGATATTTGTGAAGTGCTGGCTGTTTTGCTTGATAAGTTCTTTGATATGGAGTACCCTGACTGTGCCAAGGCTTTTGATGCATATGCAAGTGCCGCGAAGCAGATTGATGAACTAATTACTTTTTATAATTGGTGCAAGGATGTTGGTGTTGCCAGGACATCTGAAATGCCTGATGTGCAGAGGATTACTGATAAACTGTTGGAAACACTGGAAGAGTTTTTAAGGGACAGAGCTAAAAGGCAGAAGAGCCCTGAGAGGAGAGAAGAACTTCCAGCGCCCCCTCAGGAAGAACCCGAGCCTAACATGAATGAAATTAAGGCACTTCCTGCTCCTGAAGTTAAGGCACCACCTCCACCACCCGCTCCAGTACCTGAACCCGAGCCTGCAAAGCCGCAGTACACCGAAGATTTGGTGAACTTGAGGGATGATGATGTAACCGCTGATGATCAGGGCAACAAGTTTGCATTGGCTCTATTTGCTGGTCCATCTGCTAATGGAAATGGATCTTGGCAAGCTTTCCCTTCAGATGGGCAGTCTGATGTTACTTCTGCATGGCAGAATCCAGCAGCTGAAGCTGGAAAGGCCGATTGGGAACTAGCCCTGGTGGAATCTGCTAGCAATCTATCAAAACAGAAAAATGCAATGGGTGGTGGCTTAGACCCGCTGTTGCTGAATGGAATGTATGATCAAGGAATGGTGAGGCAGCACACAAGCACTTCCGCATTAACTGGTGGGAGTGCAAGCAGTGTGGCACTGCCTGGAAATGGAAAAACTCCGGTCTTAGCCCTCCCTGCACCTGATGGGACCGTCCAAGCAGTAAATCAAGACCCATTTGCAGCATCATTGGCAATTCCTCCTCCTTCCTATGTGCAAATGTCCGATATGGAAAAGAAACAACTATTGTTGACCCAGGAACAACAGCTGTGGCAGCAATATGCTAATCAAGGGATGCAAGGACCAGCCAGCTTGGCAAAAATGAGTGGCCAAGGATATTACGGTCAGCCACAGCCACAAATGATGCCCTATGGTATGCCTCCCGGAGGTTACTACTACACTCAGTGATTGCTTCTATATTTCACAGTATGTTCTTTTAATGGTTTCCTAATGTTGATACATTTCAGATATCACTTGTTTATTTTGTGCTTGATAACTGAGTTGAGGTCTGAGGATGAGAACTTCACAGGGATTGAGTTGTGTACTCTTTTTGGGACATAAGCATCCTTTTTTATTTGTATTTCTGTGACAGTCTCATATATGTTACCGTATCAGTGAAAATACTACTAGCATTCTATTCTTCCATCTGTTTGTTAATTAGCGATATAAATGTATTTGTTTGCTAAAACATTCTTATGAAACATTTAGGGGTCCATAAAGCTATTTTGCACGTATTGGACATTTTGTATTTAGACCTGGCTAATGGCAACAATTACAATGAGTGACAGCTGGATGTTCTCACTATATAACAAATGTAGTAGTATTCTGGAAACTCAATCTGAAAGGCCGCTCAAGTTCCCATTTCTCTTCGAGCTGCCTCACAGCTTTGGCCGCATGAAGTCTCAAGTTTTTCTCAAGTTCTCCAGCTTCAGCCTCACCAATGGACTCATTTGGCGCTCTTAACGTCCCTTTCAGACGACTCGTCAGTCGTCACGGTTCATTGATAATTCCAACCATCATGCTTCCCGAAAGATTTAGAGAACGTGGGCTCCAATTAAGGCCCATGATGCTGGGTCTCCCCTATGGACTTAGCGGCCTGCTAAATAAAATAATTGCATCGTTTTTTTTTCGATAGCAATTGCATCGTTTTATTTCGGCGGAATATTATGGAAACTATCTCCAAAATTTAATTGGACCGGAGATGTTGATCGAGTCCGATGAATTAGGTTTGAATAATTTTGATCTGAACCAGACCCGACAGGAAAAGACCGGTCGGTCCAGGAATTTCAAATCGGGACTTGTCTTTGGAAATTGAAATCATTGAGACCCTCTCCTCATTCTCTCTCTTCTGTGGAGTGTCAGTTTTCGGATGTGGATCAGCAGCGGTTAGGGTTTGGATCTACAGATCTATTGTTCTCCTGGGTCATTTGAAAGAATCTTTCTTTCTAGTTAAGGACCACTCGATTCGCCAGGTAACATGACACAATCACTCTGATGAAGTTCAGTGTCTTGGATTTGATGATGTTATGGTGTTTGTCTGTTTCTTTCGTTTCTTTATCTAGCATTTATGCTGATCTGCTCAAATTTGAAATGACGGAGTTGTTTACAAGAGATCTGTTGTAATGTTGTTTGGAGTTTTGAATTTAGTTAATGTAGCTTGGCTTTTACTTTTTGTGAATTTAGTTAATGTTGCAGGGCTTTTACTTTTTGTGTGTATTTTTTCGTTTATAATAGCATGCGGTACTTTATGCACTCATATTATTGTGGTTTACATGTTTACGTGATGAATAATTTGACAAGTAAATGTGACTTTTTGTGAATTAGAGTGTGAAATGGACGCGGGGATAGTCAGATCTTCTGAAGGGCATTCTGAGAGTTGTCAGAATGGAGTTTCGGAACAGCCTCCTGATCATGAAGTTGAGAGTGCATTAGGTATTATGAATGACTTAGTTGATTATGTGAAAGAGTGTTCGCTAATGGATGAAGTCAATGAAGAATCAGTTCGTTCTAATGGGACTTCAAATGCTTCTCAGGTGATACTGATATGCTTTCAAAATTAATTTAGCATCACTAGTTCGTGTATCATCCTTAGTTGACATGTATATCAACTTCCTAACTCGCGTAGGAGCATGAAGTAAAGGGCTCAGAGAAGCTACAACATCCTAAAGCAAAGGTTCAAGTCAAAAGCAAGGTTGAGAAGTCTCAAGGCTCCACTGAAGCAGCTCGCTTAAGCAAGAGACAAAGTGTGAACGATCCAAAAGTTGCAACTGCAAGTGTGAATGTTCCAGCCGCTTCAGTTTCCGAGCGTAAACAGACTCAGAAGAACATTTCGCAGAATGAAAAGAAAACAACTAAGGTAAATTTTACTTGAAAGTTCGAATTCCTGCAGCAAAGTCATAGACTACCCACATCATATTTATTCTGTCTTCTTCTACATTTACAACAGCAGACTGGGAATTTCGCTGGACCTTCCTCCACCGCAGCTAACACTGAAAGCTTCCAGTAAGACCCCTTACAAAACTTAGTTTCTGATCATGGCAAACATGTTTGATTTGTTTTATTTTGTTGAACTTTAGGGATAAGCCAAATTTGAAGCCTCTGAAAAAAGGAACACTCTCAAGTGACGGGGGTTCACAATCATCCTCGTATCCTTAAAATTAGTAATATTGTCAAAAAAATTATACTCTGTGTGTGAGACAAAGATCATTGTTATGGTTTTGCTTCCTAAGCTCTGTACTAGTCCTGCAGGAGAAGATGGCAAGCAAAATAGGGTTGGGACTGTTCCAAAATACAGTTTCAGCTTTAGGTGTCATGAGCGTGCTGAGAAAAGAAGAGAGGTATTCGATTTAAAAACATGCTACCCTTATTTTTCTCATATGGTCTTCACAGTATGCTTCAATTGTGATTTGTGCAGTTTTACAATAAACTTGAGGAAAAGATACATGCGCAGGAAGCTGAGAAAAGTACTTTGCAGGCCAAGTCTGAGGTATCTGGACAAACACCAGTTGTCAAAGGGTACATCATTTGTTTGAATGTTTTAACATTTTCGCTTCAAGTTTTTCTTCTCTATTTACAGGAGAGTCGGGAAGCTGAGATCAAGCAGCTCAGGAAGAGTCTAGCTTTCAAAGCAAGTCCCTTACCTAGCTTTTATCAAGAACCTCCGCCTCCCAAGGTGGAGCTTAAAAAGGTTATTATTAATTCAGTTTTCCATCAACCAACTCATGTTCTTATAAATGATTAAAGATATATTACTCTACCACTTTATGTAGCACTCCAACTTTTCGACATTCATATTCATTTTGTCTTGGTTTCTGTTAGAATCAGTCATGTTATATTTTATGTGCCTATAACAATTATTTATCCTCGTAAATGCAGATACCCACTACAAGACCCAAGTCTCCAAAGCTAGGACGCAAGAAGACCTCCCCTGACGCAGACTCCAAAGAAAATAGTGTCAATAGCATTCGTTCTGGTCGCTTAAGTTTGGATGAAACTGCAACCCAAAAGAAGTCAGCGAAAATGCCAACTTCTGTCCAGCCAAAGAAGCCACTCAGGAAATCCCTGCCCAAGCTGCCATCAGAGAAGACAACATTATCCACCAAACCAAACAAGTCCCCGCAAGAAAAGCCTGCCCCTATCGACGTCTCCACCGAAACACAGGCCTCAGCTGACGAGCCAACATCACAGGAAGCATGATTAGTTGAATCATCTGAAAGCTCCCTTATCATCTCAAGAACTGATCTACTGGGAATCTCTAAAAGATTTCCGTTCACCTCAGCATCAAACTCTAGAAGGCAAAAACTATCATTATATGTTTTTTGGAACAGAGTCCTATCTTACAGTATTGTTAATCTAGTGAAGTTATGAGCCTGAAGTTGAGCTCACTAAGAATCTATTTGACCTCATGTCACTATGGATGGATGATTCACCCATTTTCTTGACCTACTCCGCAGCTGATTAATCCAGGTTGGTTGATCATGCTAAGCTCTCTTTGCTTGATCAAACAAAAATGACTATAAAATGGAATTGTGTCACCATTCTCAGGCACTTCAATCTGCCATTGTTGAGTTTATAGCAAAATGTCAGTAGTAGAAGAGTCACCAGGATGGCTACAAGTCTTCTCAGACGGCACAATCAAGCGCTTCGCACCGGAAATAGCTCCACCTTCCGACGACCCATCTGCAAGTTTCAAGTCCAAAGATGTCTGCTTAGATCAAAATAACCAAATTACAGCTCGCATTTTCGCCCCTTCAAATCTTGATGATCAAGCAACCCTTCCGGTCATGGTCTATTTCCATGGTGGAGGCTTTTGTATTGGCTCCACTACATGGCTCGGCTACCATGTCTTCCTTGGCCAATTCGCGGCCGCCTCAAACTCTATCGTCTTCTCTGTTGACTACCGTCTTGCACCAGAGCATAAGCTTCCGACCGCCTATGAAGATTGCTACTGTGCTCTCAAATGGCTGTGTGAAAATCACAGCCATGACGCTTGGCTCCTGCACTGCAACCTCTCACAAGTTTTCCTCGCTGGAGACAGCGCCGGAGGCAACATAGTACACAATGTTGCACTCAAAACAATGATCAACAGTCACCAGCTAAGCCTCAGCATTAAGGGTCTGATCCTTATACACCCTTACTTTGGGAGCGAAAAGAGGACGCCTGACGAAGCTGCCGAAGATGGAAAAGAAGTTGCATCAAATGACATGTTCTGGAGGTTGAGCTTGCCGGATGGATCAAACCGGGACTACTCCGGATGCAACTATGAGAAGTTTGAAATGGCCGCGAATAGGTGGCGAAACTTTCCGTCCACTGCGGTCTTCGTCGCTGGTTTGGATTTTTGAAAGAGAGGGGAGTAATGTACTTTGAGTTTCTTAAAAGTAAAGGAGTGAAGAATGTGGAGCTGGTGGAGACTGAAAATGAGTCTCACGTTTTCCATGTATTCCACCCTGACTCGGTGGCAACTCAGTTGTTTACTAGGCAACTCACTGAGTTCATGAATCGTTGTCATTAAACTCTTCCTCACATAACAATCACAGAGCAATAACATTTGTATTTTTTTAAGCAATAACATCACAAGTTTTAGACGCGGAACTCATCAGCCCCGTCAAGGCCCAATTGAGGCCCAATAACAGCCCAAGTAAACCAACTTGCTACTCTCGATATAAATACAAAACGCTGCGCGTTGAGTCGAATCACTCGCTGTTCTCTCGTCGTTGCGGCCAATCGCTCTTTCAACACCACACAAACCCTAATCCCAATTTTCCAGATTCGAAGGTAAATCGGAGCGCTTAAGCCTTCACAAAGCCCTCAATTTGATAATTTCTTTTGCGTTTGTTGCTTATATGGTTAATTCGTTGCGGATCTGGTTGTTAATATTGATTTGTGTTGGTCTGCAGAGCATGGCTGAGTTGAGAGAGAAGGAGGACTACGAGGAGGAGCTTCTTGACTACAATGACGAGGAAGACAAAGCGCTGGATGCAGTTAACAACAAAGTGAATGGAGACGCTGGGAAAAAGTGAGGCTTGTTTTGTATCTTGATTTTTGATTTGGATCTATTGCAGGTTCATTGCGTTGAGATATGTGATATTTTCGTGTGACAGATCTGATATTTTGAGCATAGTTGTCTCAGTTGATGTGTATTTTTGATCTATTGATATTTACAGCTGCATAAAATATGTAATCTAATTGGTTAGGGTAAGGCTGGGACAATTGGTTATATTTTGATTAAGTCTTTGCATCACTGCAATTTGTATAATCAAAGTTGGCTCATTGTGAGATTTACAAATGTATTCTTTTTAATTCAACTTTATTACATGTTGGAACATGTCCGTACACCTTGATAAATCCATGTTGTTTACCTGCAGAAATACTTAGTATATTTTAGCATAGTTTTGATGATACCATAACTAATCATTTACGCTTGTTTGATAGGGGCTATGTAGGAATTCACAGTTCAGGATTTAGGGACTTCCTTTTAAAGCCAGAGCTTTTGAGAGCCATTGTTGACTCTGGATTTGAACATCCCTCAGAAGGTATTTTGTCTTCCTAATCCTGATCAATTGGAGCTGCAACTTTAACGTTCTTTCAGTTTGTTACCCAGTTCACTGAATTAACTGATGACGTGCATCGGTTATGGATCATCTGTCTGTTTACTTTATGATATATATGACATCAAGTAGGTATTTATTATGGTATTTTTCTTCATTATTTGTTCTTTTTATCAGGTAAGGCATTTCTGTCACACTCGTAAATATGAGGAATGATATGACTTTCAATTTCAAGAACCATGGAGATCATTTTGACTTACTGCGGGTTCCTATGCTCCGATTTTCTTTGGTTCTTTCTTCATTAGTGCAACACGAGTGCATACCTCAAGCAATTCTGGAATGGATGTTATTTGCCAAGCCAAGTCAGGAATGGGAAAGACGGCGGTTTTTGTACTGTCAACTATGCAGCAGATAGAGCCTGTTGCAGGTCAAGTTGCTGCCCTTGTGTTATGCCACACACGAGAACTTGCATACCAGGTATGTGATCAATTATTTCTTATTCAAGCTTGTTGGATTTAACTCCCACCAAAGTAAAGTTGAATTGTTAAGTTCAATCGTACAATTCATATTTTTTTTCCAGATCTGCAACGAATTTGAGAGATTCAGCACTTACTTGAGGGACATCAAAGTTGCTGTGTTTTATGGTGGTGTAAATATTAAAATTCACAAAGACATACTGAAAAATGAAACCCCTCATATAGTTGTTGGGACGCCTGGAAGAATTCTTGCACTAGCAAGAGATAAAGACCTCTCACTGAAGAATGTTAGGCACTTTATCCTTGATGAGTGTGACAAAATGCTGGAGTCACTTGGTATGATTGATTTCTTCAAGTCTATAACTAATATATTGTTCCGAGTATTCCTTGAATATTGAATTCATTCATGTTTATTTTTTTACAGATATGAGGAGGGATGTTCAGAGATTTTTAAGTTAACTCCACATGATAAAACAAGTTATGATGTTCTCCGCAACTCTGAGCAAAGAGATACGACCAGTTTGCAAGAAGTTCATGCAAGATGTAATGTCCCTGGCCAGCTTTACTAAATTTTCCAACTCATTATTTTCCTTTTGCCAGATATCTGCATGACACTAACGAAAGGTTGAAAGTGGTGGTGCTAAAACTATATCTTTCACATCTGTCTTGTCTTATTGTCTGACCATGAATGATGGATGTTCTCATAATTGAAGATCATCATTGGCTCAGCAAATAGATCAAATCCTGCTGATGATGGGGATCTATGGTTACAACAAAATGATTAAAGATATCAATGTCGTATAGTTACTTTTAGGCTTTAATTAGGGACCTGAGCATTCTCTGTGGATGTTCTCCTGTGGCAGCTTTTGCTCATTATAGAGGATGGTTTTTCTGTGTCATCTTTCGAGTGGAGCTGCTAAAAGTAGGAACTTGTAGTTGTTCTTTAGTCCTGGAGTGTAAATAAGCTCAGTTTTTAAGAGTAGAGCCTATAAACATTTAGTGGCCTGCAACATTGATGGGAACGAGACAGCCGATGGAGTCCATTATTTCTGCTGGATTATCTTTACTTCAGAAAGACACCTAATGATTTCATGAAATTCCTTACAGCCAATGGAGATTTATGTTGATGACGAGGCAAAGTTGACCCTTCATGGTCTTGTTCAGGTACACTTGTATTAGTTTGACAACTTTTCAAACTTGCTTATTTCAGTGATCTTATGTAGTTTTTTTATACTGGCAGCACTACATCAAACTTGGAGAATTGGAGAAGAATCGAAAGTTAAATGACCTCCTTGATGCACTGGATTTCAACCAAGTTGTCATCTTTGTCAAAAGTGTGAGTAGGGCTTCAGAGCTGAACAAACTTCTTGTGGAGTGCAACTTTCCATCCATTTGCATACATTCTGGCATGTCTCAGGAGGATAGGTGGGTCTCGTATTTCCTTTGCTTTAATATCAGCTTATTTTAAAAGTGTTTACCAAACATTGATGAATTTTTGACATTTACGTACTTTATACAGAACTAAATCATAATCTTTTCCAGGTTGACTCGCTACAAGGGCTTCAAAGAAGGGCATAAAAGAATTCTGGTGGCTACTGATTTGGTCGGCAGGGGAATTGACATTGAACGTGTAAACATTGTTATAAATTATGATATGCCCGACTCTGCAGATACTTACCTTCACAGGGTATGTAATTTTGTTTCTTGCTGACAATATATACGTTTTGCAGTAGTTGAATTACTGACAAATAAAAAATATGCAGGTTGGCCGAGCTGGTAGGTTTGGCACCAAGGGGCTGGCCATTACTTTTGTTTCGTCTGCATCAGATTCTGATGTTCTCAATCAGGTATGCAATTGCCTGCGGTGTAGTACCACTAGAAATATCACTGTCTGTCCAATATCTTACCGGATGATGATTCGTCTACAGGTTCAAGAGAGGTTTGAGGTTGACATTAAAGAGCTACCTGAGCAGATTGACACATCAACATACAGTGAGTTTTGAAAATTACTCGAGTTTATGGTAAAGAAACGAATGTCAATCTTGCTGACCTTGCGGACTAACATAGTATCTTGAATTTGTTTGCAGTGCCATCTTAGATTGTGGAGTTCATCCACGCCATCCATGCTCTGAACTAGTTGCAGAAAAGCATCAAATAGCTATGTTGAGAAATGTCTTGGCTTAGCTATTCTATCCATGTTAGCAAACAAAAGTAATGTTGCTTAATACATTTTGGTGAGCTTGTAGGATGTTATAGTTTGTACTTTTAAAATTGTACGGAATTTATTTTCCTTTCTGTCTGAAACTTTCTTTAGTTGTTGCTGGTGCTGCTTAATTTCTTACTGACTGTATATTGTCACCCCCGGTTTGGCCAGTAGACTCTTTTAGTGGTGGCCTGGCTTCACATCACTGATAAACTTGTCCACCAAATCCCTAACATCATTCTTCTCGATCTTCCTCTGCGAGATTTGGCACTCCCAATTTCTTCAATTTCACCACCTTAATGTTATCAGAGAACCTTGACAGTATATGCTGGATTCTATCTACCTACTGTCACAACCTCGGCCAAGAATGCCTTCGAGACAACCATAGTGCCCTCGCTTTAAGTTGATCCAAAATCCCATCCATTTCCTCAAAATTTTATCAGCTAAATCTCTTACAGCCCTCATAACGTTAGAGTAGTATAAAATAAAAATTTAAAAAGCTTTCATTCATGATTTCAATCCCATTCGTCCGAATTTTGATATTGAAAATGAGTGGCTGAGATCATCGCACTCAAAGGTCTTCTAACGCTTCCACGTGGATGGTCAGAAAAACATCCACGTCACCTCCAACGAAGCGTTTCACTACACAACCGAAATCAGACATTTCTACATCATCCGGCGCTCGTTCCGCTACTCTCCGATCAGACTCCGTCTTCACGATCAGCCTCTGATACAATGTTCAGACTAGCCTCGTCCATCTTATCAACCCGCACGCTATATTTAGGTCTTGTTCGTCGAGACGCTGCGGCTAGATTTTACAGCGATCAACCCAAACGTCCAGGTAAGTTCACGCTACACAACTCTGCGACAAACTGAGTTTCATTTTTTGTCAATTTTTCATGACCTGTTAGTTTCTTAATTGATGATACATATTTTTGACGTCGTATTTGAATTTTAAAATGTATCTTCAAGATGGAGTCAGATGTTTGAATTAGGGTTTCGGAAATGTTATTTGGTAATTTGTAGAGTGTTGATTTTGAATTTCTATTTCAGGGCCTCTTACGCAGTACAAAGGATTAGTTGAACAGGGAAAGCTGAAATATGATCCTTTCCAGGAAAAGGTTGCTGTGGAACTAGAAAATGTTTTGGGAAGATTGGAGCAGTACGAGGAAGACATGGAAGCGTATCATGTCTGTTATGCCGAGCAATTATTTTTGCTATTTTATGTTTTTTTCATTCATTTATTTTATACTCATTGAGGATTGGGTAATGATGGTATTGTTGAATTACGGTGAAGATTAAACTTGCGGAATGGGAAGAGAGAAGGGAGAATGAGCGGCGTAAGCTGTTGACAGAAGAAGCTCAGAGTCAACAACAGGGAGATGGATGGAGTAGTGTGAAGAAGGGCCGCAATAGATTCTTGGAAGCTTGGAAGAATAGGTGTATTGAACTGATCAAACTCCATTCCTAATGTTTTAATTTCTGCCGGGTTTTGTATATTTCATTTACTGAAGTGTATTTTCTGACTTAGGAAACTATCCGAAAAGGTTGAAGTGGAATCTGGAGTTGGAAGATGGGTTTCATACCTAAACCGCGAGAGAAAACTAGATGCGGCTGTTGGCAGACGCCCAACTGCTCCTCCTGCCCCTAAAGGATTATATTTATATGGAAATGTAGGAAGTGGTATGATCTGGATAAACCACATGCAGCTTTATCATCAAAATTGGTGCACTTTTGCTTCTTTTCTAACTAATGCTTAGGGCTGGGCTATTGTCTCTTACTTCTTGAGTTTAGAGCTTATTTCTCTTTATCAGCTTACATTTTATAGGAATTGTCAACTTAGCTCCCTTTTTCTGCTCTTATGTATTCACATTATGCTGATCATGATAGGGAAGACGATGCTTATGGATATGTTCTATAGTGCCACAGAAGGTATTGTGAAACATAGGAGAAGGTTTCATTTTCATGAGGTGAGCTCTAAATGTGGTGTAAATTTACTTGCAATAATAAGCATGTTATTCAAAATATAAAACTAGCTGCCTGTAAAAGTGTTTCTTCGTCTAATTCCTAAATGTTTTTTAGGATGAAGCGTTTGCAATTTTAATGCCTTCAATTAGATATAATATTGTCACTTCATAGAATTTGAATTTGGTTGCTCAATTCCAAATAACTTTGTTCTAGACTCAGGTTCCCTCCATTTTCTCCATGATTTTCAGTTAACAATGATTAATACTTCATCAAGTTTCGCATAAAAAAAATTTTGTTATCATTTTCAGGCAATGCTTCAAATCAATGAACAAATGCATAAGCTATGGAAGGAACAAGTTGAAGAGAAACCGTCGAAATCTGGAATCACTGGCTGGATTTCTAGTCTTCCATTTGACGCTAACATTAAGGAGTGGGTAGCTGCAGAAGAGAGATATCAGAATGAGGTTCAAATGAAAAACATTCTTCCAGCTGTTGCGGATAAGTTCCTGGTTAATCGAGAAGCAGGGGAACGGGGAGCAAGTGTTCTGTGCTTTGATGAGATCCAGGTATAAGCATTGTTTATTCTCTATATTCTCACGTCTCTAATTCCTATTACGTGTGTTAAACCTTGCTTACGGGTCGTAAGTTACGACACACTCTGTTACCTCTGTTGTTCTGATTGCATTTTTCACGGTGGGTTCTACTTTACTGTATCAGCTTAGTGAAGACTAGCTATAAGAGACTCTGATCTTTGCATTTTGAATATTTTTGCCTTCTGAGCTGCTTCTGCAATTCTATGTTCTTCCATTTAAAATTTAACAGTTGAACAAGAAGTTATACCAAAAGCCTCTTGAAAACTGAGTTGATTGTTGTGAAATAATGGTATTTTTTCA
>QZGG01002693.1:0-33712 GCA_006409495.1 Sedum album
TTATGCGGTATACATAATCTGGATGATGTGGGTCCACAAAACCTTTTAGGGTTTGCTACATACACCTCTTCTTGTAACACTCCATTAAGAAACTCACATTTAACATCTATTTGGTGTAGTTTGAAATCAAAGTAGCAAGCTAGGGTCGTCAGGATTCTAACTGTTTCCAACCGAGCTACTGGTATGAAGGATTCTTCAAAGTCGACTCCATAAATCTGTGAATAACTTTGTGCAACTAGCCTTGCTTTACTTCCGATGATTTTTTGTATTTTCATTCATCTTGTTTATGAACATCCACTTTGTTCCAATCACGTTCACATTAGATGATCGTGGAACGAATTTCAATACATCATTCATTTGTGAAATCTTCAAGTTCTTCCTGCATAGCTACGACCCCTTACTCATATGCCAAGGCATCTTGTACAAGTTTAGACTCAGTGGTGGATAAAAAACATGCAAATCAAACCATCTCTCTATAACTCTTCTTAAGCCCTCGAGTGACCATGCTTCCGTTGGGACTCCCAATGACATTTGTCAATGAGTGATGCTTCTGAACATCTTGTGCAGGATTAATCTCAGTACGCTCTTCTTCATTAGAACTTTCCTTAGCATGTTCTCTCCAACTGGTGTCTATCCGTCTGCTTCATCCACATCATTTTATGTTGTATTCTCACCATTTTTCTCACCAATCCGTGATACCCATCCATTTGCAATTTCTATTTCAATTGACTCTCCATCATTAATTACTACAACATTTGACAACTTCATGATTGTTCTTGTTCTTTTGTTGTAGACTCTATAAGCACAACCGTTATGGGTATATCATAGAGACATGCCTTCATTAGTCTTGTCATCCAATTTTTGCGTATACTCCCTATCATCCAAAATTGTGAAAGTACTTGACAGTGGCCTTCTCACTAGTCCGGATCTCATAACACGTTTCGTCAATACTCCTTAGCAGTGTCACACGGATAATATTGTGACAAGTAGTGTCAAGAGTTTCTGGTTTAAATACTATCACTCCAGTATCTACTATAACTCGAGTTGATGCAGTCCATCCTTGAACTATGTCTTTCCATGCATACTCGTTCATTGATCTGATGTAGGCTTTCATCTTTGATTTCTAGTAGCCATACTCTCCCTCTTTGAAACTGGAAGGTATTAAATGTTTCTTCCACTCTCTTGTGTTTTCTTTGATATCACCCTGTGTTTATGGCTGCTCTGATAGCACTTATAGTTTTAGTGTGCGTTATATACACTTGTACAATTTGATTATTTAACAGCGCCTAATATTAAGCGCTGTTATATAATTTATACCTATTACAGCGCTTAATCCTATAAGCGCTGTTGTAAACCCACATTCAACAGAGTTTTCGAAAAAAATGCTGTTAAATACATATAACAGTGCTTATTTATTTAAGCCTGTTGTAAGTAGATGATACAGCAGCGCTTTTTACAAAAAGTGTTGTAGAATTTTAACTTTTTAACAGCGCTTAATTGTAAAAGCGCTGTTAAATATAATTTTTAAAAAAATAAAAAAATATTAATGCATAACAGTGCTTTTATGATTGAAAATTTAATAGTATTTTTTTATGTGAGCGCTGTTAAATGATTGAAAATTTAATTCTACACCAAAATCCTTTTTGAATCGCTTCATTCGGACATCGTATGACAAAGTTATGCCCATTTGAAGTTTTGAAAAACAAAATATTTGACTTTATCATACGTTGTCCAAATGATGAGATTCAAAATAGGATAGGGGTAGAATTAAATTTCCAATCATTTAATAACGCTTATATAAAAAACGCTGTTAAATAATAATATTTTACAGCGCCTTTATAAAAATGCTGTTATATTTTAATATTTAATATTTTTAATTTTTAACAGCATTTTTATCATTAAACGCTGTTAAAAATTAATTATTTACAGCGTTTTTATATTTAAAGCGCCGTTGTAAGTCTTTCGGGACATGATTGGTTAAATTCGAAGCACACGGATTAATATCTCAGCCGTTGTTCTTATTCAATCCAACCATCCTCGTTCGTTTAAAATGTTCCGAAATTTATTTTCTCACTATCAAACCTCCTATATAATTTTAGATTCATAATAACTAACGACCGTCTTCTCATCTTCTCCACAACCTCCCACCCCGAATAATCTCCCAACTCTAACATTTTTCATTCAAATTTAATTTGAATTTAAATTTTTAATATTCTATTTTACCTATTATTTTCGGATGCTTGATATATGACATGAAGGTCATGAGTCAAGGTTTAAAGACGCCGACACCATGAAGTTTAGGATTTAGCCATGAAGTTTAAAGCGCCGACATCATGAAGTTTAGGGTTTAGCCCATCCAATCAAGTTTAAAAGTCTTGTACCAAAATATTATTATAAATATTTAATTGTGTTTGTTTGTAATTTGATCTTAATAAAAACCTTCGTCAATGGTGTTGTTTTAAATTTTATGTTTATAAAAAATAAGAACACATAATAGCAATTCAAAAAATAGCGAAGTCGTAAAGCGATGTTAAATATATGACTTTTAACGAAAACACAAATTCTGGAAAAGTTTTGTTAAATGTATGACTTTTAACAGCGCTTAGTTTGGAAAAACGATGTTAAAATGTAATGTATGACTTTTAACAGCGCTTATTTTAGAAAAGCGCTGTAAAATATTTTATGACTTTTAACAACGCTTATTTTAGAAAAGCGTTGTTAAATGTTTGGTTTTTAACAGCGCTTATTTAGGAAAAGCACTGTTAAATATTTATGACTTTTAACAGCACTTATTTTATAAAAGCGTTGTTAAATGTTTGGCTTTTAACAACGCTTTTTTAGGAAAAGCGCTGTTAAATGTTTATGATTTTTAAAAGCAGTCGATACAACAACGCTTTGTTAAGTGCTGTTAAATGATTAAAATAAACGCTGTTAAAATACTTTTATGTAGTAGTGATAACTTTTTTTTGACATGAAGGCGCCAATTCATTAGCCAAAAAAATAGGTGCAGACACTAAAACACAACAAACAGACCCTGTGACCAAAACCACAGAAGCACCAAAGAAGGATACAAAGCAGGCACAAGACCAGATACAACACAGCCAGAGGAAAACAACCTGCCTAGCCACTACACCAGAAGACCAACAAAACAAAGATGAGAACAATGGATATCAGGACGGAGAGGCAAGCGACAGCGGGCCAAAGCAGATGGAAATCAAGGGCTAGCTCCATATCTTCAGATCTTTTTGCATTTGCATCATTCTAATAACTTTATGTACACTTTCTGATTCGCTATTTGTCGTACCCTTGAAAATAGTGTAATTTCTATTTCTCCACGTTTCATAAATCGAAGCACAGATTATGAAATATACTTCCTCTTTATGATTCTTTGACCTCCAATGATTACTCTCGGTCCAACACACCATCTCCTCCCAACATTTCCATCTCACCTGGTATCCAATCTCCTTCATACAACCAGCCAATGTCTGCATTTCACTGCAGGCAAATAAAACATGGTCGTTCGTCTATCTCCTTCTTGCACCACCCACACAACCCACCAGCCCCTCCTCTTCTCAGCCTATCCGCCGTGGGAAGCCTTTTGTTAGCCGCAAGCCAACAACAGAACCTATGCTTGGGAGGTGATAACGAATTCCATACAAGCTCGTGCCACGATTTCTCAGCTCTCTGGGAAACATCAAGCAGCACATAAGCCTCTTTGCAGCTAAAGGGATCACCCCTGCCCTCCAACTGACATTCCCAACACTATCAATCTCAATGCATTTCAAAGCATCACTCCTTAACCTGAGAATGCGCCTCAAAGGCCATGAAAAATGCGGCTTGATGTCGATGCTCCATAGATTTCTTCTCGCAAAATAATAACTTCTCATCCACTTGCACCAAGACTCAGTACCATCAAAGAGATTCCAAACCTGATTAAGAAGAAGAGCTTTGTTGAACCTCCCTAATTCCTTCACCCCAAGCCCCCCGTGCCGCATCTCAGAGCAAACAACATCCCATTTAACAAGCGCCCTTTTGCCATCACACTTGCCACTCCACAAAAAATTTCTGCAGATTGCAATAAGCTTTTTCAACACACCTTTTGGGAAGACCATACATCGCATCCAGTATGATGATATGCACGATAACACGTGCTTCACGAGCACGACTCTGCCCGCGTAGGACAATGGCCTTGCAGTCCAAGATCTGATTTTTGCAGTCATCTTCTCAATAATCTCATTGTAATCAAGCATCTTGTTTGATCTGGCTTCCAGCGGAACACCAAGATATTTTATGGGTAATTTACACTCTCTAAGCCAAACCCGCGCGCTCCTGATACTTGATTCCACTTTGCCTCCAAAATAGATGTTGGACTTGTCGCCAGACCGGACCAAGAAGAGAAGGAGGCTAGTGCATCCCTGATTGCACAGAGCGAGTAATTGTCTGCCTTGGAAAATACTAGCAGATCATCAGCGAATATCAAATGGGTCAGATTAACCCGCTCGCACTTGGGGTGAAATCTGAAATTCCGGTCTTCCCTCAGCATATTCAACTTTCTCGACAGAATCTCCATAACAATGGTAAATAGAAAAGGCGATAGAGGATCACCTTGACGCAAGCCACGACAACTACTAAAGTAATCAACGAGCTCCCGTTTATCAGCACTGAAAACATGGGATATTTGACACAAGCCATGATCCAACCAATAAAAAGCTGCGGAAAACCAAAGCCTTCCAGGCACTGCTCTAAAAAACTCCAATCAACGGTGTCGTAGGCCTTGCACAAATTGATCTTCATCATGCATCTACCACTCAGGTGCTTTCTCCCATATCCTGCGATAATTTCTTGAGCCAGACTAATATTGTGGGTGATGCTCCTCCCGAAGACATATGCAGCTTGCGCCTCCCCAATGATCAAGGGCAGCACACCCTTCAGCCTTTTTGATAGGATATTAGAGATGATTTTGTAGATAATAATGCAGGAACTGATCGGCCGATAGTCTTTAGGCTCAGTCGGATTTGGGACTTTTGGAACTAAAGCAATGAAAGTAGAGTTGACTCCCCTCGGCATTTTGCTATCTTAAAAGAACTGATCAACACTATTGAAAATATCCCTCCCATGAGAGTTCCAAACAGACTTGTAGAATTCAGCGCTGAACCCATCCGGGTCTGCAACCTTGAAACTAGCAAGACTCCGAACTGATTCTCCTACCTCATTGAACAATACTGCCCTCACAAGACTAATAATCTCAGCCTCCCCAGCCGGCATCCCTAACTAATTAAAGAAATATCCATCGGACTTCTTTGAAAAGGGAACTGGAGCAAAGCTTTGAAATAGCCAGTGAATACTCTGGCAATGTCTTCTTTTTCAAAAGAGATAGATCCATCATCCATCTTAACAGCCCCAATCCTGTTCGCGCTTCTCCTACTTTTAACCACGTTGTGGAAGTATCTAGAATTTAAATCTCCTTGTTTCACCCAATTGATTCTAGAACGCTGACAATTATAAATAAATTGATAATGCAACAGCTTCCTAAACTGCTGCAGCTCATTTATCTCAGCCCTCAAAATCATAGCATCATTCGGCTATTCACGAATCAAACTCTGAATTTCAAACACTTTCTGCCTTTGAGCCTCCACTCTTTTATTCATGTCCCCTGAGAAGCCCTTCATATCTTTCTTTAGGCCACCTTTGACTTTTTTAAGAATAATCTGAAGGTCAAATAGATTTTTACACTGACCTCTCAAGTTTTGGCTTATGGAGTTTGTACACTCCTCTGTACACGCCCAAAAAGCCTGAAACCTAAACCAATTAATTCGCTTCCCCCTTCAACCATTCTGATAATTGTTGGAGAGTTATCTGACAGCCCAGGATCAACAAAATAACCGAAAGCAGAAGGAAACATATTGCTGAATTCGTCATTGACAAGAATTCTATCCAGCTTGCAGTATATGCGATCCTCAACTTGCTTATTCGACCAAGTGAACCAATGACCTGAGCAATTCATATCTCTCAGCTCTGCGGAATCAAAAAAACCACTCAACTCTTTGACATCATTTTGCCCCACCCTATGACCGTTGAGCATTTCACTCTGGCTGGCAACACAATTAAAATCTCCACACACAAGGCATGGCCCTCGACACCCAACAACCCTAGTAGCAAGAATGTTCCATAACACACTTCTGCGAGCAGCACTATTAGCAGCACTATTAGTAGTGATAACTTGCTTCACCTGTTGTTATGAACTCTTTTGAGGAAACGCGTTACTAATGTTTCGACTGTTTCGAATGAATGAAAACACAATAAATGCAGTAACACAGATATTCGTTAACCTATTTTGGGACAACGTGTCTGTATGTGTAGGCGAGTCATTCCAACTCTAACAAGCAACAATCCACTAGTAATGATCGGAAAATAAAATACAAACTTGCAAGACTTCCTTTTCAAGCCCTTCCACTACGAAATGTCTGTATGCGCACTGAGCTCCCCTCAGTGTAGATATCCCTCTTTATGAATTGCCACATCAGCCTCTATTATCCCGAACCAATGGCTTCTTCCTAGGCGGCTTGGATAGATTTTAGACTTTGATCAAGAAAAGGCTTCAATTTCCCAACCATGTTCCAGTTCAATATAGAGTGTCGTCAATTCCAAAAAACCTCCAACAAAAATTTGTATTCAAATATTCATTATTTATGTTATTTTCAAATTATGGTATTGCGTTTCTAAAAGATATTCGGAGAATATTTGAGTCATTATCCCTCCAAGTCTCCAGAATTTTTATGGATATGCAAGTAGGCATTGACAATGGGTTGGGCTGGGCCGGGCTGGCCTAAGCCCAGCTTTATGATTATTTGAAGAGGCTATTTCAGTATTTCGAGCTAGGCCCATTGCAAATTTGAAAGCCTCTGACAGCCCAAGAGCCCACTTAGGACAAGGCTTAGCAAGCCGGGCCGGGCAGTAAAAAATTTATTCTTTACAAACGATTTTACATTCTTTAAAAATTTCAATAGTATGCATCCGCATACAAATAGATTTTTATAACATATAACAAAATAAACTGTGAAAATAATCTAAATTTGTCCAAATTTTTGTATGCTCAGTTTGGGTAGATCAAATGTTCCACTTCTTCTTTATCCTGGAAAAGTGATAGACAAGTTGAATAAAATTGTGAATAATAAATAATGAGTAAATAACAAACAAATTTGAGACTGGAAGACGGATTAAATTTACGTGCAAATTAAGTATGCTCTACGAATTTGATTTTGACGAGAGCTTGAAGAAGACTAAGCAAAATAAACTTTGAGAAACTCAAGACTTGGATGTCTTGGAATGACATAATGCAGGCTTGGGCGGGGATAATTCAGAATAGAAGTGAGAAGATTATCAATATATACTAGGATTTTTAATGGTTCGGACTGGGCCAAAAGAGATAAATTGAAGCCTGAGCCTTGCTTAAGAAACTTTGGCCTAGGCTTCACGTGGGCTTTCATCTGGGCTATCGGGCTCCGGAAAAAACCTAAGACTTTTGAAAGCCTTAGGCTTAATGTCGATGCCTATATACAACTGCTTCAAATTCTCAAATTTGTCAATTTTAGAGAATATACACCTTTCGATAATGTCTTTAACACATATTCAATGCAGGTAGCATCTTGTATTGCATCTCCTAATCCAGCTTGCTACCATCATTATATCTAACTAATCTAAACAACTACTTTGCACAAATATATCAAACATCATTAGGAATTGTTGGTTGTTGATTAAAAGCAGTGTTGTGAAACCCTACCCCATAGTCGACCCGGCTATGTCACTGGGTCATTGGGTTAGAGGGTCAACCCGGGTCGACCCTGGGTCAATGCTTATATCAATAATATAAATGTATATACAAATTCTAAAGTATATTTATCAATTTTAATTCTCAAAAAGTGTTAAGTAAATGAATTCAAAAGTCTATTTATCAATTTTAATTCTCATATAGTGTTAAGTAAATGAATTAGATCGGGTGGTTAGAGTTTCTAGAGCATTTGAAGGGGTGTAGGGTTCGAACCTTAACACATAGGAGATTTTTGGAAAATTAAAAATCGGTTCAATTGATTGGCCCGCCGGATCGGGTCAATAAGAAAACCGACCCGATTAAGTCCCCGGTCAATCGGGTCAACCCGCCGGATCGGGTCGGGTTTAATAACACTGATTAAAAGTGACGAAATGATTGAAGCTGGGCTGATTGTAGCATTGTACACGATGCAAGGGTTTAAAATAATAGACTATGAAACTCATTAATTAAATTATTAATTTTCATTCGTTTTACAAAATTATAAGATTGGTATGACTAGGAGAAAAGAGAGTGCACATATTTTCATTATATTTATTTTACATTATATTTTCTCCCATTCGAGACTCTTTGGATCCACCACTAGCCATATGAATTTAGGCACAAAAATTCTTTCAGGGAAATCTATGTTTAAAAAGGTACAAATGTTTTTATACCCCAAACAAGACAATCTGCGAATCAACCAAACTCATTGCTTTTATTAGCAACTTAACTCCAACAATAGATGAAATATTAAACACAGTAGACTGAGAACAAACACTCAAATTCTGATAACAACTTCCTTAAAAAGATTTGGGAAGTTTGAAATGTGCTCAGTAGTGTTGGACAGCTTTCGCCATGCCAAAAGCAGCAGCTGATGCAGCGGCCCCGATCAATGCCGTTTGAAGGGCACTTTTAACAGGTTTGTCGCCGGTGAAGTATCCTTTTGCAAAACCAAATATCAACAATGCCACCAATGTTATAACCACTGATGATACTACGGCTTCGGAGGCTTTCGGAATAAACATGTAGGGAGCAAGTGGTACTGCTCCGCCGATGATGTAAGCCAAAGCTATTGTGAATGCACTATGCAGTGCCCTTCTTGGGTCTGGTTTTTCTAACCCAAGTTCAAATCTGCATATGGAAATAAAAGACATTTTCAATAAATATTCTTTTGCACTTAACTCATTTCCCTTTAATTTGTTATGCTTACTTCATCATGAAATCGAGCCACGCTTGTGGGTTCTTCCTCAGAGCGTTCACGACAGGTTCATATTCATGAGGTTCTACGCCGTACTCTGCCAGAATTTCAGCAACCTCAGCAGCCTCTGCGAACAATTTTTATTAATGTATGGATTCATTGGCCAGTATTGAAAATTGAAAAACTAATTCAACGTGTGCCAGTGGAGAAATAAGACATGTACCGGTATCAGGAACAGCTATTATCTCTTCTTGTTCTCTTTTCAATTCCCTCATGTAGTGATCAGCTTCGCTTTTGGCCGCTAAGTACCTAAGAATAACAGCGAAATATTACGTTACACTTTTGTCAGATGACACCGAAACATTTTGTTTCCATTTCTCAAACAATTGCTTTAACCAAATAATATCATTCAGAAAATTAGAGATTACCCGCCGAGTCCCATGGAGATGGCACCAGCGGCGACCTCAGCAATCCCTGCAGTGACAATGATGGAAGATGTTGCATTTGCACCAGAGAGGCCAGCAGCAAGAGCAAATGGTACAGTGAGACCATCGGAGACTCCAATGATGATATCACGAACGACCTCGCCAGCCGTGAAATGCTTCTCAACGTGGTGGTGGAGGAGCTTGTGCTTATTTTCTGAGTCAGATTGAGACATTATGAATGAAGAACAAGAAGATAAGTTGACTTCATTTGGTTCATTAATCCTTTATAAAGGAATTCATGTGGAATCCGAAATAAGGTAAAACGGCCTCTTTTAGTGTCTTTGTATCGTGCTTCATTAAAATTTCATTTGATCTCAATAATACACACACCACGTCTAATGTTTCAAAATGTTGTCATCTTGGGTTTTTAGAACATCTGATAATTAATTATAAGATTAAGTTCTACGAGGATAAACAAGTTTTGTGAGACAGAAAGATATCATCTCAACCATTTATTTATATTCATCCAACGGTTGATATTGATAACCGTCATTCTCAATCGCTCATGTATTTTGTTAATTCAAATTAATTTAATCTTATCTGTCAGGTCAATCAAAATCAACGGTTGAAAAAATGTCTTCGTATTTTACAAAACTTTAATGTCCTCATGGATCAGATCTCATTAACTAGATATGCACAATTTGTGCATGTAATGTGGTTATGCCCTTAGTAAGGGTAGTTGGATCGAATCAGATGGCAACATTATGCTGTTGAAAATGCAAGATGATGAAAGAAAAAACAAGATTTCTTTCAACTAGTTAGTTAAGATACATATGCTTAAATTCTATAATAATTCATTTCAGATGACCTTCACTGTAGAACAACTCAGCATTGTTAGTTGTTTTGTTGTTTAGTTAGTTTTTAAAGTGAACAAAGATGGCAGCATGTTTGTGTCTTGAAGCAAATGTTCGATTTGTGTTGGAGTATATATTGTCTGATTATAAAACATGGTGGAGATTAAATAAAATGGGAACGTGGATAAGGGTCAGGTGGGATGAGCTTTTATGTATGTATGGACCAAAATAAATTGAAAATTGAGCAAGCCTGTAATGCTATTTCTTTTTGGGTTTTTTGCCAAAAAATCATCCGTCCAATAAGTCAATTTGAAAAAATCACTCCTCCAACTTTTTAAAAATAACCACCATTCAATTCTAATTTTATTTTGTGTAGCCACCTCATCATTGTTCTGTTATCTATTCTGTTAAATTTAACTGCTGACTCAGTTAACTCTCATTAATCAATGATTATATGAATAAAATATCCTAATTAACACGTAAAATTAAATTAACCTATAAATAAAATTAATATCTAAATAAACAGGTCCAAAATATAGTTAAATAATCCTAATTAATTATTCAATTGGCCCTTAAAATTAAATTAAACCTCAAAACTAAATTAACTCTTAAACAAAAACAACGCAAATCATAATTATAAAATATAAATAATCCTAATTAATTATTCAATATACCCTAATTATATAGTTAAATAATCCAAATTAACTAGTTTAGTTTATAAGTAGTTAAACTAAATTAATTTTAAGGGTTAATGGAATAAATTAAATAGGATTATTTAATTCAATAATCATGCTTTGGGGTTAGTTTAGGTTATGGATTTTTCTTTGTTTAAGGATAAATTTTATTTTAAGAGATAATTGAATAATTAATTACGATTATTTAACTATATAATTATGGTATGGGGTTATTTATTTTAGAAGTAAATTTAGTGTAATTTTTTTTTAGGTTAAGTTTTAATTTAATTTGAAGTTAATTTAGTTTAAAGGTTAATTTAACTAGTACTTAAGTGCACAAATTTGTGCATATACAAAGTTTAGGATGGGTTCTCGTGAGACACATAAATATTGTAAGACCGTAGGACGCATTCATAACCGTTGATCTTGTAAATATTGACGGTTGTGATTGAATTCAGTTATTAATTAAATTTAAAACTTAATATGCAAAAAATGCATGGCGGTTTAGAATAAGCGGTTATTTTCATATAAATCACAACTGTTAAATAAAAAGAAATCTACGGTCATGATGATTTCCTACGGTTCTACCAAAATTTGTATGTTTCACACTTTCAGTTGAACATTTTCCTACAAAGTTTACATGTATTGATTATATTATTAATTAAAGATATATATAAAATCAAATGAAATATTATATGATAATTATGATATTGTAAATATGTATAGAAGCAGGGGTATTTTTAGAAGCCAAATGTGGCTTCAAAAAATAACTGACAATTTAGGGGTTTAGGCTTTATTAATAGTAAGATTCTAAAGGGTCAATTGAATAATTAATTAGGATAATTTAACCATATATTATAATTTTGGTTAGTTTTCTTTAGGGATTAATTTAGTTTAAAGATTAAATTTAATCTTAAGAGTTAATTAGGGTTGTTTATTCATATAATTATGAATTAATGACAGTCAACTAAGTCAACATTTAAATTTAACAGAACAGTATCGGAATGGCCGCATTACCTTTACTAAGTGACATAATCTCGTCTGGCTTCATATGACTCTTTGTGGGCTGCTTAAATTTTGACACTACAGTCTCTATAATCACTTTATGTCAACTCACTCTAGCAATGATGAATGTGTTGACCATTCCTTCAATCGAGCAAGTAGATTGGAACATGATTTTCAAAGCCAAACGGGGTGTTTAGGAGCATGAGGGGTCAAGAATGTAATCGTTGACATCAAAAGAGGTCCAACAACACTTGTCATGTCCTCAGTATCTTCTGCCCATCACCATAGCATAGTATTCACGTCGTCCCGGAGCAAATATATTCCGTTGTCGAGCTCGCCAGGACGATCCGCGGACCCTAAAGGATTTTTTCCGCGGACCCTTAAAAATTAAATTTAATCCTTAAGGGTCCGCGGAATAAATCCTTAAGGGTCCGCGGAATAAATCCTTAAGGGTCCGCGGATATGTAAATTAATTTTAAAAATACACCCTAGACTACGAGAAATTGTAATAAAATTTACTCAGAAATCACTAATTAATTTATTTTTACAATATATCAGTATTATTTCAAGCTAAATAAATATTTTTTTACATATTAAATATATATTACGCCGTAACGCCATGTATCGTCTAGACTGTCGCCATATCGACTAGACGGCTTGGCGGTAGATTAGCGCCGTGATTCGCCGAGGCGCCGTGAAAACTATGCACCATAGTCATCAAAAATTGGGGGACCCTCACAAAGGGGAACAATAATATTTCTGTCTCTCTCCATATTTACGAAAAAGACTGTACAAATATGGAGTTTCTTTTGTGCGTCACTCCAAAGCTTAATGACCGAGTTTCCCACAACTAGTGCCTCGAAAGCATTTAGTGTCATGACCATGGGCACCCACCGCTTGACTGCGAATATATTGAGTTGCTTTGAAGAATAGTTAGTTAAAGGGTTAACTGTTGAAATCGGGGTTGATGAGGTCTGTTGGACCGAGGTTAAGTTAGCTTAAGCTACCAGGGGAACTGTAGTGAGTTCCCTGGATCAGTTGCACAGCGGAATATATGTAATTGATAGTTGTAAAGTAAATAGGAACAACGTACGCAGATATTTATAGTGAAACCTCTAAGCACCAAACAAGTACTCAGAGTAAACCACTACCTTCTAGCACCTCTAGAAGGATTTTGGATCCTGTTGATATTTTATTGAATGTTTGTCCGTACACAACGTTAATCAACAAAACACTCTCACTTCTCAATGCAGGGTTCCCGGCACGTAAAAACTCTTCACCTAACAGTTTGTAGGCCGGACACCTAGACCACACAGGAACGACTCCGTTCTTCCGCAGCTTTGACACACAAAGCCTGCGCGACACCTCTCGGACTGATAGATTCCAAGCAGCTTGACCGTAAGGCAGGATCTTCGACACACGAACAATCCCTATGCACCAATGCCCTTCCGACACACGGAACACACCCGATGACTCGCCTTCAACAAGCTCCGACACATGAAACTTGTAACGGTGTAAACGTTCAGATATAGCACTGAATCTTGCTGTAAAAATACTCTCTTGAACGACCACAGTTCATATTTGAGCTCTTGCACGTCTTTTTATATGCTGGAAAACCTGCTAAAACGTGTGCTAAAAGTTAGGCAAAGTTTCCTTATCTGAAAATTCAGATAATAACAAAGATTTAAATATATAAAAGATATTACTAAAAATTCAAATATTTCTAAACAATAATATCTTTTAATATCTTATCTTTGTGCAGATATATTTGATTTCCTATTCATGGTTATCTTATTCCTAAATATTAGGAAACTGCAGATAATCATTAATTAGAAAATCTATTATCTGTTCCATGTCATGCTGACGTCAGCACTGGGTTGCTCAGGGAACCTTCCCCCGTAGTTCCTTCCACCTGTTTTTCTGTACACTTAAATCAGAAGTCAGCTGTTCCCATCAAAACCTATGGGAACCCAGTCACAACAAATTCCCCCTTTTTGATGGTGAAAAACACTCCTTCATAAAAATAGGAAATTATATGACATGCACAAACCAAAAGTAATGTGAATTCCAGTTCAGACACATAATACTGAATTCACCCAACAAGTTATGTAAGTTCCAGCTAGCCCTGGAAACAGAACTTACCCTTCAGATTTTCATGAGTTCCAGTTAGCCCTAAAACTGAACTCATCCAACAAATTAATTTCAACAATTTCCAGTTAGCCCTAGAAACTGAACTTATCCAACAGTTACCTTATGAGTTTCCACCGAGGCATAGAAAGCTTGGCTTTCACAGAAACCACGGATTCACATAAGGTACGACTTCCCCCTCTGAATATGCCTTTTCTGTTATCTTCCCCCTTTTGGCATCATCAAAAAGAAATGAACCAAATACATAGCCAAATAATCATAAATAGACCACCGAAAATTTACTGCGTCAAAAATATATGCCAAGTAAAAATCACATAAGAAACACAGCAAGAGAGTTCACCAGATTAGAGGGAACTAATATGGTAAACACGATAAGCACACAAGAAATAAGCCAAAAAGGATAAGGGATAATGTGCTGGGGGTTGAATGACAGGGATAGGGAACCATGAGAGTCACCTAAACATCTGAGGGAGAACCAGAGGGATCTGAACGGTTGATGATCTGCCCATGTTGGCGGAATATTTCTTATATCAGTTCGTGACGGTGTCCTCAACCGTGTCGAAATGCTGCAAGTCCTTGTCAGCGGTGTTCTCTAAGGCATCTGTGGGACATCTTCCTTCTGAGAAAGATGCCTACTATCCAGTGCTAGTCGATCTCGTATCCAACCGTGACCACTCTCCAGGCGAAACCCCTTTCTGTGAATAATAGTGATGCTCAATCGCCTGGAGAGGATAAACTCCCTCTTGATGGGTCCGTGGTACCGTGGATTGACATAATCCTCTTTACTGTCTTCGGGAACCTCAGGTGGTGATCCTTCTGTATTTTTATGCTCAACAACTTTCTAAATCTTCTTCTAATTTTGGATAGGAGGGAGAGTACAAAAGTTTTTTTTTTCCATGTAAATTCTCCCTCCACAATGAACAACAGTTGTTCTACATCAAAATATCCTTCAAATCCACTAAGTCTGACACGCTTTCTTACCGTGTTAGGCAGGTATCCCGTCCAGAGTTTCCCGCCTGTATCTTCGCCAGAATATTTAGCCTTTTCCATGGTCCAGTAGAACAAAGTGTGATGCGGATAGTTACCCAAGTGGTTCAAAACAGCACCACACAATCAAGGAAACAAATAATTATGCAATACGTATTAGTGTTACCTCATAGTTGATTGCTCTAGTGTATATATGCAATGGGTTATAGGAGCAAGACTTACTATGAGAAGGCTAGGGTTGGCTGGAACACCTTCCATCATTTGGGCTTGTATTGTAGGTGCAAAACATCAGGAAGGGTTCTTTGGGCTGAAAGAACAAGCTTAACTATCTACACATATCAGTTCAAAATAGGAAACTCTCTACTGACCTTCATATGCGGATATTGTGCTTAGCACATATTATGAACAGAGAAATTAAGCGTACCTATAAATGGTTACATGACTAGTATTTGGTACCTTCAGTTCATAGCCAGTCATTGAGAGTTGAAGACGGATTAGCGACTAGTCAGTCGAGGGTAACCATACCCAGCTCCATCCGTAGCTTCTCGAAGCGTTCCCTGTTCAGTGCCTTAGTGAAAATATCAGCGATTTGATCATCAGTATTGCAAAAGTTCATGGTTACTAATTCCTTTTCTACACAGTCCCGCAAAAAGTGATGTTTAGTTTCGATGTGCTTAGAACGTGGATGTTGCACCGGATTTTTTGCTTTGTTAATGGCACTAGTATTATCACACATTATAGGAATTTGAGAGACATGTATACCATAATCAGTAAGTTGCAATTTTAACCATAGAACCTGAGAGCAGCAGGCCGCTGCTGCTATGTACTGCGCCTCTGCAGTAGATAGTGAAATCGAGTTCTGCTTTTTCGATCCCCAAGATACGAGGCATGAGCCGAGGAACTGAGCCATTCCCGAAGTAGATTTCCTATCAACCTTGATACCTGCAAAGTCAGCATCAGAGTAACCTATTAAACTGAAATCACTTCCCTTGGGATACCATACACATAGGTTGTCAGTTCCCTTGAGGTATCGGAGTATCCTCTTTACTGCTTTTAGGTGTGTTTCTCTTGGATCAGCCTAAAAACGAGCACATAAACACACACTATACATGATGTAAGTAAGGTCTACTAGCAGTAAGATAGAGTAGGGAACCTATCATTCCTCTGTAACGAGTCTGATCAACGGGAGCGGAACTCTCGTCTTTCCCAGTGACTCGTTTGGTGAGCAAGGAGTATCGAAGGGCTTGGTACTTTCCATTCCGAACTTGATCAACATTTCCTTCAGATACTTTTGTAGGTGAATGCGTGTACCATCTTTACCTTATGAGACCTGAAGTCCTAAGAAGAACTTCAATTCGCCAACCATGCTCATCTCGAATTCGCTTGCCATGAGATCTGTAAATTGTTAGACTAGGATGTACACATGATCTGGATGTTCAGTGTCCTCAAATCCAGGGGTCTGTCCCACATAAACTTCTTCCTTGAGTACTCCATTGAGGAACGCCGTCTTAACATCTATTTGCTGCAATTTGAAGCCATGGTAAGATGCATAAGCAATTAATAAACGAATGGCTTCTAACCTGGCGACGGGAGTGAAGGTTTCATCGTAATCAATCCCTTCCTGTTGATTATATCCTTTGACGACGAGTCGAGCTCTGTTTCTCGTGATTCTCCCTTGGTCATCCAACTATTTCGAAAGACCCATTTAGTTCCGATAATTATACGATTTTCAGGACGGGGAACTAAGCGCCAGACTTTGTTCCTCTCAGACTGATGTAGCTCCTCCTGCATAGCATTTACCCAGTTAGGATCCTTGAGAGCTTCTTTAACAGTTTTAGGTTCAAAGAGAGAAACAAAAGCGATTAGGGGACAATATTCAGAAGCAAAACAGATAAGAGAATGAAATTCAGCTTCTCCTATTTCTGATATTGCCGATGCAGCTTGAGATGGATTCTTTTCCCACACATAGTCGTTCAAACATTGAGGGGGGTTTGAAGCACGACTACTTCTACGAGGAACCATAATCAGTTGGTTCTCTCTTTCGAGGTCATTCTCTTCTTCCGGAAGCTCTCCTCTTGTTTCTTCCATCTCTTGTGTTCCCCCTGAGTCAGTGCTTGGTAAGTCAGTATCATGGGTTTCCACTTGAGTTTCTTCTGATCCAGTGACTTGATCTGGTGGCAGGGGGTTAATGGGAAACTCAGAAGCCTCAGGGACCTCGACCCAGCTGGTGTCATCAGTCTTGAAAAGTCTTCTTCATACTCAAGGGGAGTTGAGTGTGCATCCTCAACCAGGTTTCCTCCCATGATTTCCTCATCAAATACGACATGGATGCTTTCCTCTATTTTCTTGAGGCGGCGGTTGTACACTTTGTAGGCTTTGCTCTGGGGGGAGTAACCTACGAAGGTTCCTTCGTCACTTCGAGGATCAAACTTGCCCAAGTTGTCCTTTCCGTTGTTGTGTACATAGCACCTGCATCCAAAAATTCTCAAATGGGAGATGTTAGGCTTTCTACCTCTCAGCAATTCATAGGGAGTTTTCTCCAAAACATTTCTAACAGAAACACGATTAAGGATATAGCAAGCAGAGTTTAATGCTTCTGCCCAAAAGGATTTGGGAAGACCACTAGCGATCAGGAGGGTTCTGGTCATTTCTTCTAGTGTTCTATTCTTCCGTTCTACGACTCCGTTTTGTTGTGGAGTACGGGGTGCTGAGAAGTTGTGACTTATCCCTTTGCTTCTGCAGAACAGTAGGAACTGAGTTTTCAAACTCAGTTCCATGGTCAGTACGAATAGTCACATGGTTGTGTTTAAGTTGGTTCTCAGTGACAGTTACCCAAGCAAAAAATTCATCAAATACCTCATCTTTGGATTTTAGAAAGAAAACCTAGGTATAGCGTGAAAAGTCATCAACAATAACAAGAATATAACGGTTACCAGCTCTACTTTGAGTTCTCATTGGTCCACATATGTCCATGTGGATCAATTCCAATGGCTTTGTAGTACTTACAGTTCCCTTCGATTTGAATGAGGATCGCACCTGCTTCCCTTGTGCACAAGCACTACAAATATTGGTGATGTCTTCGTTTACCTTGGGTAACCCTACCACGAGATTTTTCTTGTAGAGCCTGGATAGGAGTCTGAGGTTTGCATGCCCAAACCTCTTGTGCCACAAAGTTGTATCATCAGCAATGGTGGATAGGCAAGTCTCCTCCTAAGGAATGAATGAGGGATCCACCTTATAAACGCTGTTCGTGCATATCCCTCTAAGTATTACCTTACATGTACTTATGCACTCAACTTCACAATCGTCAGAAGTGAATGTAACCTTATTCTTACCTTTCTGACATAATTGTGTTACACTTAGCAAATCGTATTTCAGACTATCAACTAAATTAACATTATCAACTTGTAGTTTATCTGAAATACGTACCTTCCCTAGAGCAAAAATCTCACCAGTTGTTTTATTGCCGAAGGATATCTGTCCTCCAGCGTGATCTTGAAGTGAGGCGAACCATCTTAAGTTTCCCGTCATATGTGCGGAGCATGCGCTGTCGATATACCAGGAGCTGTCCCTCACTTTAACTTGCAATGCAAAGATTAGTTTTTACGAACCCAGACAAGCTTGGGCTTACTGGGTTTAGTAACAATAGACATAGCAGCAGATTTAACAACAGGTAAGTTTTTTTCAAGTTGGATTTTAGCTCTAGGGGTTTTTCTAGGTTTGGAGTGGGGACCCTTCCCTACTCCCTTCCCTAGAGTGTTCTGAGGAGCATTCATTCTGGACATGCGTTGACTCAGGAAAGCTTTCTGAGTCTTACTTCCTCGGGACTACGTTTACCCTCAAAAACAGACCTCTCAGGTTGAGTTTCTACTTTCTGAACTATTCTGGTCTTGAGAGTACAGTTCCTTATGAGATGTCCTGACTTTCCACAATACCAGCAAACCATGAGTTCCTTTAGGTAAGCATACTTACTTAGACCTGCCGGAATAGACTTATTCTGCTTTGTGCGTGTGAGGTCTACGTCTTTCTTTCCCTGATTCCTGGCTTGCTTCAGCCAGATCTGGTATGCTTTCTCCTTATCACTGTTAAAGGGGTGTGAATGAGCGGGAACTTTCCTCTGTCTCTTCTTATCTTTTCTGTTCTGGCAAGTTCCGTCACAGGTTTCCTTTGCTGGTACTTTTGCTGGATTTTGCTGAGTCTCTAATCCTGATCCAAGTCCTAAGCCAGGGCGAAATCATTCTTTGAATCCTTATTTGGTTTCTTCAACCTTGGCTGCTTGCTGCTCTTTTATCCATGCTTGCTTTTTGATTTCTTCATCAGCTCTGAGTTCCTCAAGCACTTTAGAGAGATGCATCTTTTCTTCTTCCACAATAGTGACCCTTTCCTTTAGGGACCTGTTCTCAGCAAGTGACTTTTCAAGTTCTGCCTCACGGGTTTCGACCTTTTTCATCAGAACATCCATGTCTGAGGTGACTTTGTCACAGGTTTCACACTTTAGTTCAGCCAGCTCCTTCTCTAATCTGATAGCTTCATTTGCCCACATTTTGGGCAAGCACATTCTCATGTGAACGGGTTAATTCTTCTAAAGAAAAATCATTTTAGCATATTTTTCAGGACATATATCTTTAGATTTTACCTTTGGGGAGGAGTTTCGGTTAAGCATCATCAAGCACGTCTCTTGGTTTCCTCTCTCATCCTCTTCGCTTTCCTCATCAGATCCCCAGGCTGCTACCATGGCTTTCTTTGTTCTGTACTGCTGGCTGTCAGAAAGTCTTACTTTGCATTCCTTTGCTCTATGTCCCTTCCTTTTGCAGCGATAGCACAGGATCTCATTAGGTTCATCAGTTTCATGCTTCTGATAATCAGTTCTTCTATTCTTATTAAAGTTTACTTTGGCAGCAAACTTTAGTGCTCTGGTTAAGAGGGTAGTGGAGACGTCCACCTCGTCATCACTTGGATCATCCATCTGCATCAAGTCGAATGCTTTCTCAATTTTTAGGGCTATGAACCTTTCTTTGTCAGGTTCCCTTCTAGCAACTTTACGTTGAATCACACCAGCATTGCTTTGGAGACGAGCAACCAGTTCTTCCAAAGTTACGTTTTTAATGTCAGTCTGAGCTTGAAGAGCGGTGGTCACAGCGTCCCACTTGGAGTTTAGTGCTTGCATAAAGTGATGGGTAACCTTCCAGTCTGGGATTTCCTCTCCTAGGAATTGCATCTGTCCAACATAGAATGAGATCCCGTACTGCGAACAGCATTATACAGCCAATCCGAAACACAGAGTTTAGACATAAAACTACGTAGTTCAGGTACAAAACTATGTCGTTTTAGAAAGGGTTCAATAATTTTTAATTTGGGTTTTAGTAAAACGACATAGTTTTACAAGCATTTAAATTAAACTACGTAGTTTTCAATTAAATTCTATGTTTTGAATATGCTGCATAATGCTGTAAGCTGTACCGGATCCGAATCCGTCCAACATACCCTTGGAACCTTGAGTGGAATTCTTCGAGGGACTCGTTCTTCCCTTGTATGACAGATTCAAAGTCCTTAGCTGCGGCTAGGATTCTGTTCCTCTTGATGTCCTCGTTTCCTCCATAGAGTCTTTTTAGGGCATCCCACATGTCCTTCGCAGTTTTATACCTCATAACCTTTTTCCGATCTCCTTCAGTTAAAGCATGATGTAAGACCTTCTTAGCTCGATTATTCTTATCTAGTGCCTTGTAGTCTGCATCTCCATAATCCTCACGTTTCTTCTCCTTAGTGGGATCGTCTTTATCCATAATGAGGAGAGGTCCCTGCTCGATGATACGCCAGAGCTGTCCATCCAGGGAACATATGTGAGCTTCCATCTCCTCCACCCACCAGTCGTATTCTCCAGCTTTGAGAATCGGTGGTTTCCAGAATGAATCTCCAATTCCTGCCATTTGTTCCTGCAAGCTAACACAAATCTAGAGCACGGGGCTTTGATACCAATTGTTGGACCGAGGTTAAGTTAACTTAAGCTACCAGGGGAACTGTAGTGAGTTCTCTGGATCAGTTGCACAGCGGAATATATGTAATTGACAGTTGTAAAGTAAATAGGAACAACGTACGCACATATTTATAGTGGAACCTCTAAGCACCAAACAAGTACTCAGAGTAAACCACTACCTTCTAGCACCTCTAGAAGGATTTTGGAACCTGCTGATATTTTATTGAATGTTTGTCCGTACACAACGTTAATCAACAAAACACTCTCACTTCTCAAAGCAGGGTTCCCAGCACGTAACCACTCTTCACCTGACAGTTTGCAGGACGGACACCTAGACCACACAGGAACGGCTCCGTTCTTCCGCAGCTTTGACACACAAAGCCTGCATGACACCTCTCGGACTGATAGATTCCAAGTAGCTCGACCGTAAGGCAGGATCTTCGACACACGAACAGTCCCTATGCACCAATGCCCTTCCGACACACGTAACACACCCGATGACTCGCCTTTAACAAGCTCCGACACACGAAACTTGTAACGGTGTAAACGTTCAGATATATCACTGAATCCTGCTGTAAAAATACTCTCTTGAACAACCACAGTTCATATTTGAGCTCTTGCACGTCATTTATACCTGCTAGAAAACCTGCCAAAACTTGTGCTAAATGTTAGGCAAAGTTTCCTTATCTGAAAATTCAGACAATAACAAAGATTTAAATATATAAAAGATACTACTAAAAATTCAAATATTTCTAAACAATAATATCTTTTAATATCTTTTCTTTGTGCAGATATATTAGATTTTATATTCCTGATTATCTTATTCCTAAATATTAGGAAACTGCAGATAATCATTAATTAGAAAATCTGTTATCTGTGCCATGTCATGTTGACGTCAGCACTGCGTTGCTCAGGGAATCTTCCCCCGCAGTTCCTTCCACCTGTTTTTCTGCACACTTAAATCAGAAGTCAGCTGAGTGTTTGTTCCCATCAAATCCTATGGGAACCCAGTCACCAACAAGGTCCTTGATAACTGCAACTCGGCCTAGGACACATGTTAATGAGCCTCTAACACCGAAATGATCAACATGTTCAACACTTCCTACAATGGAATATGCAGGCTAACAGCATACCATAAAACCAACAGAACGGTGATTCATTGAGATTAATATCAGACAACAGCTTATAAGAATCATGCATTGGTGTACTCATCTACCGACTATGAACTCGGTCGCAAGTTCAAAAATGCTGACAAAACTCCCTCTAAGTTGAAAGGTTAAAAGGATGAAATTTTCTCATTTGCTTCTTAAACTTCTCCCACTAAGAGATCTTGTCCTTCCCAGCTCAAGCATGAGTCTTCTTGAACTACAGTCACCAAGGCAAGCCATTTAATGAACTCCTAAGTTTAACTTCCATCGAACTCAAGAATGTAAACCTTAAAAGTAAACTCTCAACGACTGTCACCCCATTTCACCATGATTGCCACAACATTATCTTGCACAGTAGGGGGATCGTCAGTCCTACAAGTCACGATATCTAACTGTGTACGTGGCTCAAGGTCCCTTATCAAGTCATCACTAATTGTGGTGATCCTCTAATTCTCCTCTTCAAGGCTAGAAACGACTTAAACTTGATACCACTAGGATCCAGCACGTGTGGTCAAGATGAATGTTGGAACTCGAAAGCCTGTGCTAGAAATACAAATTGAACAGAGAAAACTTTGATTTTATTAAACTAGAAAAATTGATTTCTTTTCTTTGTTGGTTCAATACTTATATCATCAGGGAAACAAGTATATCTAATCACAATCAACTTTCTAATAATAACATAATATATAACCAACGAAGAAAATAAGAAAACCTAACTTAGAAATATAATTAAGACATATATCTAAAACTATCTTAAAATATTGAAAATTCAAATTAACTTAAGAAAACACTATTGGTGGGTCCAAAATCACATAAATCACAATCAAAGTTGTTGGATCTTGACCGCATCGTTGTTTTCTTTGAAATGAGTACGTGACTTAAAACACTCCTATTAGTGTGCACCACCTCGTGCATAGTGAAGTGCTAATGATTCGCATCAATATTTTTGTTACAATTAAATTGTATACACTGATGAATATTTTCAAACCTGGTTTGTAGGCAATGAATTAAACCCTTGACAAGAATTGGACTGAACTTCCTGTGTTATTTTGTCTACGATGTAATAGATCCTAATTGACTATTCAAACTTGGCTTGTATGTTTATTTATTTGATAATGAAATCTATGTAAAACATAAATTTGTTAATATGAAGGACCGTGGTTAGAAGATCTAGGACACAGGAACTGTTAAGGACCTGAACCTAGACTGCAGGGACTTCACAAAGTAAAACACAGCGGAAATGATGTCGAATGATTTCTTTATTAAATCAATCGACTATACAAAATGTACGGTTTGTAACATGTAACAACACACAAGCTATTACAATACAAAAGTCAGCTTACCCAGGGTCAGTACCCTGTTCGTGACTTCAGAGACGCTACCTTCACACGATTCCCCCTGAATCTGTTGTAGCTCTCTCACACCAAGGATCTGGGTTCTGATGCACTTCAGCCTTACACAGAACACCCTTGGTTCCTCCTGAGATCCCTTGCACTGTTGCTGGGAAGTCCTCCTGCCACCAGGTCCTTGAGAACCTTCAACTCCGAGCTTATCTCCTTGACGCACTTTAGCCTTACACAAGAAGATCTTCAACTCACTTGAATCACTCTCTAGATTCCTTGAGTTGCTCTTGAGTTTCGAATGGGAGGGAGTGTTCAAAATGAGTTCATCCTTCTCATTTTGAATACAAACCCATGTGCTGGGTCTTGTCCTCGGATGAACAGTGACCGATGGGGACGGCACTGTTCACTTTGTGCTTTCGGCTGGCCTCCTATTATCCACTAGGTGCAGCATGGTATCCTCTATCTCCACAAGATATTCTCGAGTTCCAATGGGCGGCTAATTGGTACTTTCTGCAGCAAGCTTTTCTCTTTCATGCTCTGCTGTCCTTCACGTGATCTGCTGTCTCGTCAGGTCCTTGATTGTCAATCCTAGGTACTTGATCCTTTCAAGTCCTTCGTGATTGTCAAGTCCTTCTGTCCATAACTCAGGTATAGCAACCTGAACACTTCATTCAAGACATTAAATGAATGCTGTCATCATCAAAACATGGGTACGAGATCCTTTGAGTTCACAAGAGGTATCCGAACCTCAAAACCCTCTTGAAGTGAATACTCATCTATTATAGAGGTTGTGTATTGTAATAAAAATACTATTATTATATTAAAAATTTAATATATTTAACGGAATATTTGACGGAACAGTGATAAATGGTTGTTTGGGAACGAGAAACGTTATATGGGTGGTCGAATGTAATATTGCAATATACATGTAATTTTGTTCAAATGGCTTATTATATAGGTGTCATCTAGAATTAACCCTTTTTAGTAGGGGATAATATTGTAATAGAAAAGACTAACTTTTTGTTTAAATTATATTGAAGCTTGAATATGCTAAAAGATTGATCTTTAATAAAATGCAGGTCACAAGATGTGTCTACGAAATAAGATGCATAAGAAGAAAAGTGGTTAATGTAGTGTCTTGCATGACATTGGATCAAGAAGGATCAAGGCAATGATATTACATATAATATTCAAACCCAGAAGTTGATTATCATGAAGCTTCAACAATAAGACTTAGATATATCCATCCCCAAATCAATATTTTATTTCTTATGTAAATGTCGGTTTCTCATCAAGGTTGTGAATGTTGTATCTATTTACAAAGTATGGAATTTTATTGCCCTCCCGGAAGAAAATCTCATGTCCTATTGTTTGTGTGAAAAAACTTCAAAAGGTTTGGAAACATATTATTTTCGTATCATGGATGGCTTACAGTTTACAAGATAGTGTTAATTTCTTTCAATTTGCAATCGAGTTCTGCAATTTTTCTCTTGTTAAAGCTTAAAGGTCTTCAACTATGATATTTGACTATTTGGCCTAATCCAGCTAGATTAGTCCTGGATAATTTGAAATTATATGAAAATATAACTTTATAAAACTCAGCACACCAGGTCTTCATTTTTTTACTGAAAGCATGTACTACACTATTGAATATTAGGCCTATAAATCAATAATTGATCTTATGGCCCGATCCATTGGACATCGATTGTTTATGCTTCCTAATTTTATGTAATTTCTTTATTAATTTTGGTTCCAAAGGACATGTAAAGCTTGATTCAAGCGTGAAATGATACAATATTTTGAGTATATTGAAATTCTAAAAGTGTACAACTTGCGTGAAAATATTAGCCATTATTTTAAAATTTGCATGTTCACTACAAATTTCGGCAGAGTATGCAACATATTAATTGACGGTTTAACAATGAATCAAAATACATGAGATGGTCTAGTAACAGATTTGTGACGGTGCGTTACAAAGCCGTCGCAATTCGTCACAAGTTTTTGACCTTTTGCAACACACTTGAAAACGCGTGTACCGATTGTATAAATAGCATCTCTAACTCGTCTCAACATCGCTACACATTTGTGACGAGTTTGTAACACATTTATCAATGTCGTTGCAAATATGTCACACCAATGTATCTAACAAAACCTTCACACATATGTTTCTGATTTGTTGCAACAATTTTAATTAATTTTGGGGTGTTCTTGTAATGAGTATGAGACGGATTCGATACACAAGTTTCTCTGTCGTTACAAGACCGCCATACTCTGTATCAAATTTAATAGTTACTAGTATGTCACAAATGTTTATAACTTATTGTACCATTCCAATCGAAAACATTAACAATATGATTTGCACTTATAACACACATAAATTTAAAAGTTTACATAAGTTATTTTTGTTAACTAGATAATTTTTTATGATCGAACCAAATATTTGAAATGTAGTATGGTCCACCTTCAAGATGATCCAAACATCTCCATCAGGCATATCTATATAACCTTTGCACCAAGTTTCAACACATGTTGTCGATAAGTATTCTGAAGCAGCAAACTGTTGACGCCCCAACCAAATGAACTAATAACAACTAAAGCATGAGAGCATGGATAGTGTAGATTCTCCCACTTTTAGCATGAGCGTTACTAACATTTGTTTTACCATTAATCTGAACAGTGTGTATAACTTGAAAATTTTTGCCAACTTCCAATTGGTAGCTATGTTTTCACTGATCATCGGTGAGAACAAAGTAATAACATTATTAAATTTTAAGACACGGTCACTCCAATATGTCCTGATACGATCATAAGTGCAATTAATTAGAACACACACTGTTAGATCACAACAACCTCGTAAAAAATAATTAAACATTTCAGATGCATTTGTCATTGACGAGCACGTCGTTGAGTGCTGCAAATTTGTCCCGGCTCTCCTACTAGTATAGTCTTGGTAAGCTGGGGTCAAATCTACAGGAACGGTGAGAAGTCGTCTTTTAACTACAAACCAAAGATTGGGGTTGTGAGTGAAAACAAGAAAAAGAAAGAAAACTGTTGCGCAAGTACAACTGGTGCACACACAGACAGCAAGTATAAAAGGTGTTTATAACTATGCAAAAGATGAGCTCGGATTCTTCACTATGAATTTCTATGTTTATCCTCGGTCACTAAAAATACACGATGTACTGTTCACGTAGGTTAAGGTCCTGTCACAGCTTAATAACCTACACATACATTCCGGTCAAGGTCCGTATGATATTATTACTCAACCTAGTCTAGTCAATAACGAATCCGGTCAAGGTAGCTATTGCCTATTCTAGTGTTACTCCTATCATTCACAGTCACGTACTTCTGATAGTTTAACTATTGATAACAGATTCTACAACTAAATCTGCGGTGCAAGGCTTCGCTTAATTGTCTAACCTAATTATCATGCAATTGAGTTCGGAATAATAATACTAAACTTTATCATGTCAATTAAGAACAAGACCTCAAAACATATAATTCATAGATTCAAATCCAAACCGAATTCAGTAAGTTAGCTAGACATACTGAATGGATACATCTCAAGAATAATTATAGAACAACTAAAATAACAAGACAAATCTGAGTGGTGCGTCGTCAGGCTCGCGTGACAGCTCGCGCGCACGGCTCGGCCGGAATTCTGCTCTTCTCTCTAAAATCGCACGGTCTCACCTCTAATACGCACACTTATGATTTCCATGAAGCTTTGTATTTATAGTCTTGCCTCCTACGGTTTCCACGAATATTTAGGCAAGAATATCTGTAGGAAATCATCTTCATCTCTAAAAATCAGCTTAAGAAATACTTGATCTCCAAAAACCGAACTTAGAAATTATTCTTTGCGCGTGATGACGTCATCGCTCCGGATATCTCACTGTCTGCTGACGTCATCGTCTTGCTGTCATCTGCGCGACCCATACTCGCGCGCCATAGTGCTCACGCGCTAGTGGTCTTTTGTCCTTTGTTTGTCACCTTGTTGCCTTTTGTTCCGAATTTCAGCCTTTTTGTTGCGTTTTTGTTCTAACTCTTCTAATCAGCCTGTAATACAAAACTACACCAAAAGCGTAATCTTATACTAAATATGTTAGAATATAAGCAGTGTAACGGACTTAAAGTAGCGTACAAAAGCACTCTATCAGTCGTCATTACTCCCCAACGCCTCTCACTCTCATCTTATGCCTTTGTCCATTTAGAAGTGTTCAATTTGCAACAAGGTTTTCAAAAATCAGTTACCTTTCTACTGAATTTAATAGTTTCTCAAATAGTAGTCACACTTCTCCGACTGATGTGTATGAGTTACTTTTTTGTAAAATTTGACAAATTGTTCAACGTTTGCAACATTTTGTGCTAGTTAGACGACGATGTGCTCTTAGAGGTGACCATTCTTCTATACTAAGCGCAATTTGTGCAACTTCGGAGGAACTTACCAAACATACACCATCTGAAACACCGACACCTTATTTTAAGCAAGTAGTGAACCAAGTCCAACTGTCATTATTCTCATACTCAACTAACCCGTACGCCAATGACATTAAATTGTTAATTCCATCAAAACTCACCGCCATAATTAGTATTCCACCGTAGTTGCCAAGCTTAGGTGCAACATCAATGAATATTACGGGTCTACAATATGAAAATCTAAAAAATATTTAAATTTGAACTTCGGTAATAGTACGAAATGTATCCTTTTCTAGGTTTAAATTTGAACTTCGGTAATATTTAAATTCAAGGCAAATATTTAAATTTAGTGAACCAATTGCATCCTTTTCTATGTTTTTTGCATACCATAACGATTTGAACTTCGGTAATAGTACGAAATGTAAACTCATTGGTTACAAAACACATGATGCACACGTGATCATAGAAAGACTATTGCCCATCGTACTTAGAGGTTTCTTACACAATCCTATGTGGGAGGCAATTGCAAAAATATGTACTTTCTTCAAGGATTGTTGTTGCTCCTCGTTGGATGTTTGGCGGTTGACAAATTGGAAAAATAATTTAGCCAAAACATTATGCAAGTTGGAGATGTGTTTTCCGCCATCATTTTTTGATTCTATGGAACATCTTCCTATCCTCAATGCTACTGGGTGGATAGGTACACTATCGATGGATGTATCCTTTTGAACGATTCATTTACTGATTGAAGACGATGGAAACTAATAAATCAAGTACAGAGGTAACAACTGTGAACTCGTACATTGTTCATGAAATTATTTGTGGGTACAGACTATTTGGAACCAAATCATCCAACAAAACCGAAGAAAGCAAAGAAAAATTAGGTACTCCCAACTCTTGGTCAAACAAATTAATTTTCATATACAATCACTTAGGTTATGGTGAAAAACATAACAGAATACGTATTTGGTCAAACAAAGAGTTTTTGAAGGCTATTCATTTTATTTTAACAAACATTCCGGAAGTCGATGAGTGTTACCAAGCATACAAAACCCATCTTCGTAGAAGTAGATTGAACCTTAACGATGATGAGGTTGAAAACTTTTGCATAAATAACTTCTTATAGTGGATGGGAACACAAGTATTTTAATTTGTTAAACTATTAATATTGTTAACTTATTTATTTATTTATTTATTAATGAGTATATATACATTTTGTAGTAGGTTTGGAATTGCATCCCAAATGAATTGTTTGTGCCTTGATTAAAGGAATTGTGTGGAGGTTTTGATGTGAAGGTTATTCGTTTCAAAAAGTATAAAGTGAATAATTACAAATTCCACACCGAAGCCTATGATGAAGGTAAATTGAAATAAAATTATAGTGTATATGTCAAAAAAGTGATAGAGGTGTTAACTTTTACGGATAATCAAGGGTATAATTTCATTACATTGGAAGTACAATAGAAAAAATTTAGTCGTTTTATTCAACTGTGAATGGTTCGATCCGAATCATGTTCGATATCTTCCAACGTTGGGAGTCACTGAAGTGAAGATCAATCAACCGTACCGAAAATATGATCCATTTATCTTAGCACAACGACCACAACAAGTTTACTACACATACTTTCATGGACTCCCTCGAAGGTATGTTAATGGTTTAGCGGCGGTTTGCACTGTTAAACCTACAAATGCTATTGATATGGTTGCAACTAAAAATCCTTTTCAAGCAGACAACGCACAAGATGATAATTTTTGTTTGGAAACTGTTGACAATTGGCTGGAATTCTGTTCTGTTCAAGCTCTGTTCAAGGTTTGCGTCAGATGTGCTGATGCAAGAGATCAGATATGCTGAAGCAAGAGAGTGATGAAGAGAGTGACGTGGATATTTGGAAAGAGAGTAATGAAGAGAGTGACGTGGATATTTGGAGCGTGTGGCGTTTGGATAAATATTATTATTGCTGACGTGGTGCTGACGTGTCAGTTTAATGAAGGAGTATTTAAACCAAGGCAGGCTCGTGCTACATAGAGAATAATCAATTCAATTCGTCTTCACAATCGTCTTCGTTCTCAAAATCGTGTTCTGCAATCTGCGTCCGAAAAAGCAATCAAGGCTGTGTGCTGTAGTCGACGGGAAGCTTCGATAGTGTTAGGTATTGAAGTAGTCGAGTAGCTGATAGTCTGGGAAGAGAATCTTGGTCGGAGATTAGTTTCGAATCAAGAAATTGATTAGATAGGAAGCTTGGGCTTGATCGGTGTAATTGTAAACACTTTCATCATTAGTGAACTTCTTTCTTGCTGGATTAGTCTGGTTGACTGAGTTTCAACCAGGATACCAGGATAAATCGATTGTTCATTAGTTAGATTCTTGAAGTTCTTGATTTGAGTTTTAGTTAGGGTTCAACTGAGACAGTCTGCTTAAGCGGATCCTTGTACGGGACACTCACAATTGGTATCAGAGCGGCTATTAAGCAATGACGTTTACGAGAGTTGACCCAGCTGATCGATTCAATGGTGCTGGTGACTTTAGCCTGTGGCAGCAGAGGATGTATGCTATCCTGGTTCAATTGAAGGTGGCTAAGGCTTTGCAAGGAGGTGATAAGCTACCGGACACCATGAGTGCAGAGCAGAAGGAGGAGCTACTGGAACTTGCCTACTCCACCATCATACTTCATCTTGGAGACAAGGTGATGAGGCAGGTGAAGAAGCTCAAGACTGCTGCTGAGGTATGGCTGAAGCTAGAAAGCTTGTACATGACCAAGACTCTTACTAACAGAGTCTTTCTCAAAGGTAAACTTATGAACTTCGAATTCTTGATGATAAGCCCCTAGATGAATATCTTGATGACTTTGCTAAGCTGATAATTGAGTTGGAAGACATTGATGTGCTTGTTGATGATGAGGATCAGGCTTTGATTATATTGAATGCTTTACCTGCCTCGTATGCTCATTTTGTTGAAACTATGAGGTATTCTAGGGACTCTATAAGTCTAGATGATGTCTTGTCTGCATTGAGGTCTAAGATGATAGAGTCTGGTGTTAAGGATGCTGCAGGTGAAGGTTTGATAGTCAAAAAGGGTAAAAAGAAAGTGAAGAAACCTAAAGATAATCAAAAGAATGCTCCTAAAGGTAAACCACAACCTGGGGATGCTCAGACTAATGAACCTAAAAGGCTTAAGTGTTTTCATTGTCATAAAGAAGGACATTTCCGGAAGGATTGCCCTGAACGTAAGAACAAAGATCAGAAACCAAAGGCTGGGGAAGCAGCTTTGGTTGAGGATGATTATGGTTCAGCTGAACTATTGACTGTGTCTGATAGAGATGCTGGTGTTTCTTGGGTGCTTGACAGTGGTTGTACTTATCATATGACTCCTAATAAGTCTTGGTTTGAAACTTATAAGTCTGAGGATGGTGGTAAAGTTTTACTAGGTAATAATCAGGCTTGTAAGGTGCTTGGTCAAGGAACTGTTAGGTTGAAGTTGCTGAGTGGGCATGATTTTGTTTTGTCTGGTGTAAGGTTTGTCCCTGATTTGAAAAGGAACTTGATATCCCTTGGTATGCTTGATCAGTTAGGTTATGTGTTTAAAGCTGAAAAGGGTGAAATTAGTGTCACTAAGGGTGGAGGTCATGGTCTTAAGGGAGTTAAGAGTAATGGCCTGTATATCTTTTGTGGTAGTACTGTTGTGACCCCTGAAGTGAATTTACACAGCCTAGGTGATGATAGGACTGCATTGTGGCATTTGAGGTTAGGTCATGTTAGTGAGAATGGCTTAAGAAAACTGTCACAGATGGGGTGTCTAGGAAGAGATCAGATAAAGAAACTTGATTTCTGTGAGAATTGTGTATTAGGGAAATCTAGCAAGTCTAGTTTTGGTACTAGTATGCATAGGTCTGAAGGTGTGCTTGACTATATACATTCTGATTTGTGGGGGCCTACTAGAACTAAATCCTATAAAGGCAAGAGCTATTTTATGACTTTAATAGATGACTATTCTAGGAGAGTTTGGATTTATTTTCTAGTTCATAAGACTGAAGCTTTTGATGTGTTCAAGACTTGGAAATTGTCTGTGGAAAAGCAAACTGGTAAGAAGGTAAAGAAACTCAGGACTGATAATGGTCTGGAGTATTTGAATACTGACTTCTTGAGGTTTTGCAAGGCTGAAGGTATTGTGAAACACCATACAGTGCCTGGTAATCCCCAACAGAATGGCTTGGCTGAGAGATATAACAGGACAATTCTAGAAAGGGTGAGATGTATGTTATTTCATTCTGGTTTGTCTAAGATGTTTTGGCCTGAAGCTGCACATACTGCCTGTTATTTGATTAATAGGTGTCCATCTACTGCTATAGATAATAAAACACCAATGCAAATGTGGAATAATTATCCTGTGGACTATAGTATGCTCAGGGTGTTTGGTTGTTTAGCATATGTGCATGTGAAACAAGATAAACTAGAGCCTAGGGCATTGAAATGTGTGTTTATTGGATATCCTGATGGTGTTAAAGGTTACAAGTTATGGTGTATTGAACCTGGTAATAAAAAGGTGATCCTTAGCAGAGATGTAGTGTTCAAGGAGAACATATTTCCTTTTAAATCTGTTGATGAGTCAATAAATATTCCCATATTGCCTGTTAATACTGGTCCTACTGTAAGTACTAACCCTAACACCACTGATGAGGTGGAGTTCGATGAGACTGCTGTTCAGAGCAGATCAAGGGATTTAATTGCAGGTGGAGCCAGTGGTGTTGATGAAGATGAACCTGGAAACCAAGAGGATGGTCAGGAAAGTGGTCTGAGTAACTATCAATTGGCCAGGGACAGGAGAAGAAGGCAAGGAGTGAATAAGCAATTAGATACAGAGGAGATGAAGGAAGTCTAGTGGTTTTTGCTTTCAATGTTGCTGAAGAAGTGGATTTTGCTGAGCCGAGTTCTTACAAAGAAGCCTGTAGATCAAAGGATTCTGATAAATGGAGAAAGGCAATGCAAGAAGAAATGGATTCATTATTGAAAAATCACACTTGGGAAATTGTTGACAAACCTACTGGTAAAAAGTTGGTCAGTTGCAGATGGCTGTTCAAAGTAAAGGAAGGAATACCTGGTATTGAAGCTCCAAGGTTTAAAGCTAGGTTAGTGGCTCGTGGTTTTACTCAGGAGGAAGGGGTAGATTATAATGAGATTTACTCACCAGTGGTGAAGCACAAGTCAATTCGGATTATCTTGGCTATGGTTGCTCAGTTTAATCTGGAACTGGCTCAGCTGGATGTTAAGACAGCATTCTTACATGGGAACTTGGAGGAAGAAATTCATATGTGTCAACCTGAAGGATATGAAGTTGGTGATCCAGACAAGAAAGTGTGTCTGTTGAAGAAGTCTTTGTATGGGCTCAAGCAGTCTCCGAGGCAGTGGTACTTGAGATTTGACGAGTTCATGCTCAAGCAGAGGTTCAGCAGATCCAGTTATGACTGGTGTGTTTATTACAAGGAATTGACAAAGGGTAACTTCATTTATTTGTTGTTATATGTCGATGATATGTTGATTGCATGTCGGGATGAGGCTGAGGTAATTAAACTGAAGGATCAGTTGAAGACTCAGTTTGAAATGAAGGACTTGGGAGAAGCTAAGAAGATACTAGGAATGGAGATTTCTAGAGATCGAGCAAAAGGTACTTTGTGTCTGAGGCAAACTGGTTATTTGAAGAAAGTGCTGGATAGGTTTGGATTCACTGATGTTAAA
>QZGG01002694.1:0-33599 GCA_006409495.1 Sedum album
AACCAACAATAGGAGAAAAGTCGAAAGACATGAAGGATGAGGTGTAGAATCTGATGGACAGGAAGGCGATGAGCGCGTCATTATCAAGGGAGGATCACACCAAACAATGAAGTCAAAATCAACAAAAGGAGTTTCTTGAGACGCTATTGAGACTCTATGAGAAGCCTGTTACTGTGAATAAGGTTGATTTAATTCAGCGTTTATTTAATCTGAGGACGTCAGATTGTACAAAGATGGTGATGCATTTAAGTGAGTTTAGTATGATTATCACTTAGTTGAGTTTTGTGGACATTAACTTTGATGATGAGATACAGATGGTGATTTTTTGTCATCGCTGTTGGATATGAGGAATGATTACCATAGTTAGTGCTTCATATGGAAAGACAGTTGAGATTGGATGAATTCACCATTATGAGTCGAGAAATTGGTCAGCTTGATGATGAGAGCATTGTTGTAGCAAGAAACAAGTGTAGTACTGATTTATAACATTGTCGCCTAAGTCACATGAGTGAAAAGGGCATGAAAGTACTTTACTTACCAGGTCTTAAATCTGTTGAAGTCACGGTTTGTAAAGACTGCATATTTGGGAAGCAGAAGCAACTCAATTTCTCCAAGGGTAGATCCTTAAGAAAGCAGAAGTCGGAGTTGGTGCATTCTTAGTTATGTGGCATAACACCAGTATCATCATCTGGTGGACCGTCATATTGCATAACATTCATAGATGACTCCACAGATAAGGTATGAGTTTATTTTCAGAAGTAAATCTAATGTGTTTGGCGCTTTCTAGAAGTGGAAAGCGCAGGTAGAGATCGAGACATGTCTAAATGTGAAATGTTTATGGTCAGACAATGGTGGTGAGTACGAACTCAAAGAGTTCAAAGATTACTGTGTTGTGAATGAAGTTTCCTTGGAGAAAATAATGAGAGGAACTCCTCGGCAGAATGGCATGGATGAGAGAATGAACCGGACGCTGAATGAGCGTGCAAGATGTACAAGGCTAAAATATGGTTTACTAAATATGTTTTGGGCAGAGGCATTTAACATTGCAACTTTTCAAATTAAATGAGAGCCATCAAGTGTGTTAGATAGTAAAATTCCACATGAGGCTTGGAGTTGCAAGGAGGTAAATATGTCTTTTGCGTGTCTTTGGTTGTGTTGTCTTTGCTCATATTTCTGATGCTGAAGAAGTAATCTTGATGCAAATTTTGTGAACTGTAAGTTAATTGGTTATGTTGGAGACCGACATTGAATCAAATAGGTCTATTTCAGGTGGGAAAAAAGTAGTTCTTGATGAGACCGGTGAGGGGATCACCCCAGAAATTCGTAACAAGTGGTGAGGAGATCAACAATAAATGTCGGTCCACCTTACAAGTTCTCACCCTCTAATTACTATTTGTTATTGACACACTTTGGCAAACTAGATTGTTATGCAGATGCATCTCGAGTAGAACACGCAAGGAAATGTCGTATGAAGATTCATGGTGATCAGAATCATGCCGACTTAGGTCTTAATTCTAGTCAAGTTGGAGTTGTCTATGATTTCAACTGACATCTCTGCGTGAGCGAAGAGGTGTGTGACTTGACAAACATTGAAGTTTGAGATGTAACAACGCGACCGGGGAGTCCTATCTGAGGTGTTATAAACCTAGCTATCCCTGGAACACATACTATCAAAATTCTCTCTAGGTCACCACAACCTAGGACTTTATCCTCGAAAAACCATGGTATCTTGGTGACATATGTGTTGGTAGCATGACTTATCCAGCCAACACGCACACTCTAGCTTGCCGATGTGAGATGTTACATACACTCCCACTAACATAATCGCAACGTCCTCGTTAGGCCTAGCCATACAGATATCCCAGAACCCTCCCCTCCTTTCGATAACCTATGTCATCTACTATGGAGAGTCAGCTCTGATTCCATCTCTAACGACCCAAACGGGGCACCCGATCCGAGCTGTTATAAGCCTAAGTCACCACAGCCCATGACTTTATACTCGAAAAACGACGGTATCTTGGTGTCATTTGTGTTGATAGCATGACATATCTAGCCAACACGCACACTCTAGCACTAGTACAGATTATATATTCAACAATGCATAATTTCAAGCGCTGTAAAAAAAATTAGATCTTTAAGCGCTTTAATCATAAAGCGTTCTAATAAACACATTGAGCACAGCGTTTATTAAACAACGCTGTAAAAATTATACAACAACGCTTTTAGTTTTGAGCGCTGTCTTATGTAACATATTAAACAGTGCTTATTCATAAGAGCGCTGTTAAAAATACAAATTAAGACAGCGCTTTTTATATAAGCGCTATTGTTTATATACAACAGCGCCTTTTATATAAGCGTTGTCTTAATGTGTATTTTTAACAGCGCTCTTACGAAATAGCGATGTGAAAGATATGTTTACCACAGCGCCTAAAATAAAAAGCGCTGTTATAAGTTCGTTTAACCCTAGTAATTTTTCGACTTCAAAGTTTTACTCATTCTCAGATCCCGCTTATCCGATTTTACCGGCCGTCGTTCTCTTCCGTCCAGCTTTGCTTTGCAATTTCCGACTTAGCTCCGTTTCAAAGTTTTTACTCACGTTCAGCTCTGCAATTTCCGACTTAGCTCCGTTTCAAAGTTTTTACTCACGCTCAGCTCTGCAATTTTTGACTTAGCTCCGTTTCAATTTCCGACGCACGCTCAGATACGGTACTCTTTATTCTTAAACCCTAATTTTTTGTTTGTGCAATTTGTTTTCTGTTGTATTAATCTACTTGTACATTGTGGTTTTGTGTTTGATCATGAATAATTTTGTTAAATATGTGGAAATGGAGAATTTGCAAATCACAAATGATAATAGTGATAACGCGGGAGAGTGTTCCGCGCCAGCTAAGAGAGGTAGGAGGGGGCCGACATATTTGACCAGATTTTGTAAGGAAAGAAGTACCTCTCAAACTTTATCCACTATCGAGTTTACCAAAAAAGGACACCTAACGGGTCCGAATAAATCAATTTGGAGAAGTGCACTCTGTTTGGCGGCAAAAACACGTGTTCCAATTACTTATCTCAATTGGAAGCATGTGTCTGCAGGGTTGAAGAACCTTGTGTGGAGCAATATGAAGGTAATAAAATTTGTTATTTTTATTCTTTTATATTTTAGGGATTATTGCCGAAAACCACCTCTTATAGGGCGTAATTGCCGAAAACCGCCCCTTATACATTTTATTGCCGAAAACCACCCGTTGTTCGTTTGACTTTTGTTGACCGACATATTTTAACAAAAAATGTTCAATTAGTGTTAAATCTCCGTTAGATGGATTAATTAGACATTAATTAGGCATTAATTAGGTTAATTAATTAGGCCTATAAGGGGTGGTGTTCGGCAATTACGGCCTATAAGAGGTGGTTTTCGGCAATCTCCGACGGGTGGTTTAACCTAGTTGTTTGATGCACAATTATTTGCATATCTATTGAAATATATTACTATATTCTATATTAGACTCTTTATGCAACAATTACTATATTCGATTGAAATAAAGTAAATATGAAAGAAGTTAGGAGTAAAATGAGACTCTTTGTGCTTTATACATACGATAGATGGATATATATATATATAGAGGCTGTATCATGTGGATCCTCTCAATTTGGTGGACTCGTGCAACAACTTTTTGGATGCATTAGATTGCGCTACGTATGTGCATATGTCATGTGCACATCACGTGTGCACATGAAAAATGTACACGTGCAAGTCACATGCTTCATTAATGCGTTGGCACAATCTGGTGCGTCCAAAAAATGCAATCCACGGGTGCAAGAGGGGATCCACGAGTCCACCAAATTGAGAGGATCCACATGATACTTTCCCTATATATATATGATGGAAAGAGATCAAGGAGGACATCCATTTATAAGTAGGACATTAGGACATCATCTCAACCATTTATTTCTAATAATCTGATAATTGAATTGATCGATTAGATACACAGACGGACTAATACAAAAGTGTGAAATATTTGGGGTGGTTTTCGGCAATTACGGCCTATAAGAGGTGGTCTTCGGCAATTATCTCTGTTGAGATTTGGGGTTGAATTAATTGAATTTTAATAACCTAATTAATTGAATTAACCTAATTAATTAACCTAATTAATGCCTAATTAATCCATCTAACGGAGATTTAACACTAATTTAACGTTTTTCGTTAAAATGTGTCGGTCAACAAAAGTCAACGAACAACGGGTGGTTCTTGGCAATAAAATGTATAAGGGGCGGTTTTCGACAATTACGCCCTATAAAAGGTAGTTTTCGGCAATAAACCCTATATTTTATGTTTGAAGTGATTCTTGCATTAATGTTATTTTACATATCAATTTATATTTTGATACTATATATGCAATATGTTTGAAATGATTTTTTGTTTTTACTTGTTTTTACAGGCAAAATTCAATGTGTCGGATGCTCACAAGACTCAAGAGCTGAGACAAGCGGGAATTTCATGGAGAAATTTCACGACAACCCTTACCAAAGATTACATCAAGGGTAGGAAGAACGAAGAGGATCCCACTCTTGTTTATCAGTTCATTACTCCAGATCAGTGTGCGGAGTTTGTGGCTTTGAGGAGAAGCGAAGAATCTGAGGAGGAGGGCTTGAGAGCTACCTAAAAGAGCACGCCTCAACAAGTATCATCATGCTACTTCTCGAGGCGGATATAGGCGTGCTGAAGAACTCCTGATAAAAGAGAAATATGATGCGCTTCAGGCTAATGGATTGTGTGATGACTGTGATGTAGAGAGCATTACAGTTGAGAGCTACGAAGTATGGAAGAAAGCCCATCAAACTAAAACTAGTGGTTATGTGATTGAGACAACAGAAACTATTGCTGCAAAAATTGTAAGTCTTCTTTAGTCTATTTAATTACATGGTTGATATTTTAGAAGGATATTTCTTGTAATAATATTTATTTATCTTTCTGTAGGCTGAGGCAGAGGAGGAGGCATCTACTGGACATTTAATTTTTTCATGCAGGTATTCGAGATAATATGGATTGTGAGATTCAAAATTATAAGATGATGATTTAATAGAGCTTTTGTTTATGTTATTTGAGTAATTTATCAATAATGAATGTGTGTACTGCAGTGTTTTATTTAATTTTTTTGAAACATAATAAAAATAAGGGATTATTGCCGAAAACCACCCCTTATAGGGCGTAATTGCCGAAAACCACCCCTTATACAGTTTATTGCCGAAAACCACCCTTTATTCGTTTCTTTTTTGTTGACCGACACTTTTCAACAAAAAAAGTTCAATTAGTGTTAAATCTCCGTTACATGGATTAATTAGGCATTAATTAGGTTAATTAATTAGGCCTATAAGGGGTGGTGTTCGGCAATTACGGCCTATAAGAGGTGGTTTTCGGCAATCTCCGACGGGTGGTTTAACCTAGTTGTTTGATGCACAATTATTTGCATATCGATTGAAATATATTACTATATTCTATATTAGACTCTTTGTGCAACAATTACTATATTCAATTGAAGTAAAAGTAAATATGAAAGAAGTTAGGGGTAAAATGAGACTCTTTGTGCTTTATATATACGATAGATGGATATATATATAGGGAAAGTATCATGTGGAACCCCCACCTTTTCATGGATCCATGAATCTCTCTTTGCATCCGTTGATTGCATTTACTGTTTGCATTTTGGACGCACCAGATTGTGCCAGCGCATTAATGAGCATGTGCAACTCACGTGAGCATTTGTCATGTGCATTTCACGTGTGCATTTCAAAAATGCAAACACGTGGCACAATCTGGTGCACACAAAAAATGCAATCAACTGGTGCACAATCTGGGGATCCATGGATCCATGGAAAGAGGGGGGTTCCACATGATACTTCCCCTATATATATAGAGGTTGTATCATGTGAATCCTCTCAATTTGGTGGACTCGTGGATCCCCTCTTGCATCTTGATTGCATTTTTTGGATGCATCAGATTGCGCCACGTAAGTGCATTTGTCATGTGCACATCAGGTGTGCACATGACAAATGTACACGTGCAAGTCACATGCTTCATTAATGCGTTGGCACAATCTGGTGCGTCCAAAAAATGCAATCAACTGGTGCAAGAGGGGATCCACGAGTCCACCAAATTGAGAGGATCCACATGATACTTTCCCTATATATATGATGGAAAGAGATCAAGGAGGACATCCATTTATACGTACGACAGTAGGACATCATCTCAACCATTTATTTCTAATAATCTAATAATTGAATTGGTCGATTAGATAGACAGACGGAGTAATACAAAAGTGTGAAATATTGTATAAAATAAAAAAAGGGTCAGAGAATTTAGAGATACGGGTGGTTTTTGGCAATTACGACCTATAAGAGGTGGTTTTCGGCAATTATCCATGTTGAGATTTGGGTTGAATTAATTGAATTTTATTAACCTAATTAATTGAATTAACCTAATTAATTAACCTAATTAATGCCTAATTAATCCATCTAACGGAGATTTAACACTAATTGAACGTTTTTTGTTGAAATGTGTCGTCAACAAAAAAGAAACAAATAAAGGGTGGTTTTCGGCAATAAACTGTATAAGGGGTGGTTTTCGGCAATTACGCCCTATAAGGGGTGGTTTTCGGCAATAATCCCTAAAAATAATGCTCTATTTTTTAACTTATTACAGCGCTTTAAGAAAAGAAGCGCTATGGTATATATCATGTCTAATATATCATGTTTATAACATCAATAATAAACTTATTTATAACAACGTTTAATTTGACGAAGCGTTGTCGTAATTTGGGTTCTAAACCCTGAACCCCGAATCCTAACCCTCAATCCAAATCCTCAATCAAACCCTATTTATAACAGCGTTTAAAACAATAAACGCTGTAATATATATTTAAATTAATAATAACATAATTCTTTTTTACAGCGTTTAATCTAAAATAAACCCTGTAAATTTATAATTAATAATTTTAAATCGAATTTTTTTATATTATAGCGCTTATTCCATGTAAAAGCGCTGTAAAAGACATATTTTAGTATTTTTAAGTTTTAAAAATCAGGTAATATATTTTTAAGGTTGTTGTTAAGTTAAGCATTTAAAAACTCAATTAGTAACATTCTATTTATTAAAATATCATTAGAACATATATAAGCATTTGAAATCATTGCCATTTAAAAATTTGTATTGTGTCTCTGACGAGCACGTCGTTGAGTGCTGCAAATTTATCCCGGCTCTCCTACTAGTATAGTCTTGGTAAGCTGGGGTCGAATCCACAGAGAACGGTGAGAAGTCATCTTTTGATCTACAATCTAAAGTTGGGTTTGTAAGTGAAAGTAATTAAAAGAAAAGAAAACAGTCGCGCAAATAGAGCTGGCGCACAATCAGAAAGTAGTCACGCAATAAGTTAATAAATATGCAAGAGATGAGTTCGGTTCAGATTCTTCACTATGAATTTCTATGTTTATCCTCGGTCACTAATGATACATGACATACTGTCCACGTAGGTTAAGGTCCTGTCACAGCTTAATAACCCACACATACATTCCGGTCAAGGTCCGTATGATATTATTATTCAACCTAGTCTAGTCAATAGCGAATCCGGTCAAGGTAGCTACTGTCTATTCTAGTGTTACTCCTATCATTCACAGTCACGTACTTCTGATAGTTTAACTATAGATAATAGATTCTACAACTAAGTCTGCGGTGCAAGGCTTTGCTTAATTGTCTAACCTAATTATCATGCAATTGAGTTCGGAATAATAATACTAAACTTTATCATGCAAATTAAGATCAAGACCTCAAAACATATCATTCATAGATTCAAATCCAAACCGAGTTCAGTGAGTTTAGCTACTCATACTGAATGAATACATCTCAAGAATAATTATATGACAACTAAAATAACAAGACAAATCTGTTTGGTGCGTCGTCAGGCTCGCGTGACAGCTTGCGCGCACGGCTAAATCAGAATTCTGCTCTGAGCCGTCTGGTCCCTTCTGCGTGCATACTTGTGATTTCCATGAAGCTTTGAATTTATAATTTTTTCCTCCTAGGGTTTCCACGAATATTTAGGCAAGGATATCTGTAGGAAATCTTCATTATCTCTAAAAATCAGCTTAGGAAATATGTAATCTCCAAAAACCGAACTTAGAAATATTCTTCGCGCGTGATGACGTCATCGTTCCTGATCTCTCGCTGCCTGCTGACGTCATCGTTCTACTGTCTTCTGCGCGACCCACACTCGCGCGCCATAGTGCTCGCACGCTAGTGGTCTTCTGTCCTTTGTTGTCAAGTTGTTGTCTTTTGCTCTGAATTTTAGCCTTCTTGTTGCGTTTTTATTCTAACTCTTCTTTTGAACCTGAGATACAAAACTACACCAAAAGCGTAATCTTATCCTGAAATATGTTAGAATATAAGCAATGAAAAGGACTTAAAGTAGCGTACAACTGTGCTCTATTAGTGACGCGTCGTCTGGCCGCGTCGGCAGCTTGCGCGCACGGCTAGGTCTGAATTCCGCTCTGAGCCGTTCGGTCCCCTCTGCGCGCACACTTGTGATCTCCATGAAGCTTTGTATTTATAGTCTTGCCTCCTAGGGTTTCCACAAATTATTAGGCAAGAAAATCTGTAGGAAATCATCGTTATCTCTAAAAATCAGCTTTGGGAATATTTGATCTCCAAAAACCAAATTTAGAAATATTCTTTACGCGTGATGACATCATCGCTCCGGATATTTCGCTGCTTGCTGACGTCATCGCTTTGCTCTGCTGTGCGCGACCCACACTCGCGCGCCATACTGCTCGCGTGCTAGTGGTCTTTTGCTCTTTGTTGTCACATTGTTGTCTTTTGCGCCGAGATTCAGCCTTCTTGTTGCACTTTTGTTCTAACTTTTCTTTTAAACCTGAGATACAAAACTACACTAGAAGGGTAATCTTATACTTAAATATGTTAGAATCTAAGCAGTGTAAAGGACTTAAATTAGCATACAAAAGTGCTCTATCAGTCTCTCTACTAAGCAATACGCTGAACATTGTATTTTGACCAACTATACTTTTCATTAATCAAAACACAACAAAAATGCAAATGAATTTTTTTTGAAGTAAATGAGTTATAAGCTTCATTATTCAAACTTTCAACTAAATTTATTTTTTAATAATCAATAAATTCTGAAGAAAAAACAAAACAAATAACAACTTTTTATAACAGCACTTATGACGTAAAAGCACTGTTGTAAATAATATACCACAGTGCTTAATTTTTATGAGCGCTGTAAAAAAAAGCTCGGTAATTCGATTTCCTTAAATAAAAAATAATTATTTATATTTTACAGCGTTTTTCTATTATTAAGCGCTGTTGAATATTTAAAATTACCTGATTGGTCGACACTGTTTTGCGCAGATTTTAATCCCAATCGTTGCTTAAATGAATCTAACAGTCCATATTCAATATTAAAAATTCAGAATATTCAGTCACCCGCACAAACTTCCCGCTACAATCTTTCTATGTATATCCAAATATGCAACAAAATTTATATTGAAATTTTCTGTCAAACTTACTGTTGTTCCTCACGTTTCAAGTAAGGATTAAACACCTTTTTGTTACGCTTTTGTGTTTATATTTTTCGGGAAGCTTTTATGTTCTTTGTTTGATATTAACTCTATTCTATTCTATAATATATTTTTTGTAGATTTGTTAAATTGTATGATACATGTCGAGAGCAATGAGACAAATTCAAGACGAGTAATGAGGCAAATTCAAGACGAGCAATGAGACAAATTCAGCACAAAGGCCATGGTTTTGGTCCATAATTTTTTATATGCTAATGTTTGCAAAAATCGAATGTTAAAATCGATTTCAATTTCATTGTATAATTACGATTTAAATAAAAAAATAAAGAGAATTTATAATCAAAACTGATTCCCTTTAAAGCAGTTATAAATATTATTAACTTTTCAAAATTGTCTTTTCAAATCTCCGTAAATATAATAATAAATATCTTACTGCACTTTATTATAATTTGATTTATAATCTTAAATTTAACAGCGCTTTTATATGCTACGCTGTAAAATTATAAAATTCATTAATATATCGATCTAATTTTTTTTAAATAATCACACTTTTACAGCGCTTAAATCCAAAAAACGCTGTAAAGTTTGTAACATACAACAACGCTTTTATAATTAACATTTTCACAGCGCCTTTTTTAAATGCTGTAGTATTAATCATTCGAATTATTTTAATATTCCAATTATTAAATATTATTATTATTTTACAGCGCTTAAATAAAAACGTTGTGTAATATGTTAACTAAACGACCTCGTTTTTTGTTTTACGCGTGGTTGTGAGTGAAATTTTTTAACAACGCTTTTCTCCTAAGCGATGTTGTAATTCTCTTATTTTTGACAGCGTTTGCGCTGTACAAAATACAACAAATTACAGCGCTTTTGTTGATAAATGCTGTTGATAATATATCTATATAACAGCGCTTATTTGTTTTTAAGCGCTGTTAAAAACCTTCATAAACAACAGCGCTTATTGTGAAAAAGCTTTGTAATATATCAGCGATATACAACAGCACTCGTTTTAACAGCGGTTCAAGAAGCGCTGTTAAAGGGCCAAAAAAAGCGTTGTTATAAAGATGATCTGTAGTAGTGTAGCTTGCCGATGTGTCGGGCCTAGCGTCGGATTTGCTTTGCGTACAAAAATAGTGGCGCAACTAGGCCCGACAATTTTTCACAAATAGTGGCGCAACTATTTTTCAAAAAAAAGCACTCGTTTTTGTACCTTCTATAAGAATGAACGGCGCAATTAGGCCCGACACCAAGAGATTTCACAAAATCAGGAAAATTTGAATTTAAAACGTCACCTTTAAACCAAGAAGAGAACTCTTCTGAATGCCTTTTTAGGATCAACTTTTCAGATTTTCCCTGATTAGATGACCTTATCAGTTGTAAATGACATTCTACAAAGGGCCCGATCTCATCAACCTGCCGCAACACGTAGAAATGGGTGTCATGCAACTCTGATCAAGGAATGACTTTAACTTGAAATCCAATTGTTCGTTTCCCCTTGAGACGATCAAAGTGTCGCGGTATTGAAATTCCAATAGACTCAATATTTCCCAAATAATGTGAGCAACTCAATTGCTTCCTCGGCAGTGTATCCAACAACCATAGAACCTTCTGGTCGATGTCTATTTCTCATATAACGTTTTAAGGTCTTCATGTACCTTTCAAAAGGATACATCCATCTCATATGGACCGGTCCAAGAAATTTTATCTTTTGTACTAAATGAACGGTCGAGTGAACGATAATGTCAAAAAATGAGGGAGGAAAATACATCTCAAGCTGACAAATAGTAACAACAATTTTATGTTGGAGTTCCTCTAAGTCAAGCGGATCAACTGTCTTAGAACACAAAGAGCTGAAAATAACATACAATCGTTAAATAGCAGATCTCACTTTCTTGGGGAATATCCACGAATTGCGAGAGGCAATTGCAGATAATCATGAGATTTTAAATTAATAAACCAGACTTGAAATATTTGACGAGAAACACGAAGGAACTTTAACACCCTTCAAACTTGAACAAAAACTGATTTTTTTCAGTTTTAGATAAAGTTGTACACGCAGATGGTAGATAAGTTCTTTGTCCTCTTTGTTCGGGAGCTAAATCTTTACGAATGTTCATTTCAAGCATGTCCAACCTGGCCTTGACACTGTCCTTTGACTTTCCAGGAATTTGAGAATGGTTTCGATAAGACTATCACAAATATTTTTCTCCACATGCATAACGTCAATATAATGTCTAATAGTAAGGGTATACCAATATGGGAGATCAAAAAATATAGATCGCTTTTTCCACAAATCACCAACGGTATTACGTCCTCGTTTTCCAAAAACATTAGCAACTTCCCAAATAGTATCAAGTATTTCCTTGCCAGATGCTGATTTTAGTTCAGTTTCAAACTCAACTTTCCGATTAAACAAAGCTTTCTTTCATAGGTAGGAATGATTGGTCGGAAGGAAACGTTTGTGTCCCATGTATACAATCTTGTGACAGTTTCTAAGATGTTGAGAATGTGTATTCTCTCCACATATTGGGCATGCTTTGTATCCTTTGATCTTATATCAGGACAAGTTACCGTAAGCAGGAAAATCATTGACTGTGCAAAATAACATCGCACACATATCAAAAAACTCGTCTCTATATACATCATAAGTAGGGACACCCTCGCCCCACAAACGAATTAGATCATCTATCAATGGATGTAAATAAACATCATTGTCATTGCCTGGCTGCCGAGGATCAGAAATCAATAATGAGAGCATCATATATTTGCGTTTCATGCACAACCAAGGTGGAAGATTATAAATAACCAATATGACCGACCATGTGCTATGCTGCTTACTAAGATTTTCAAACGGATTCACTCACTCAGTGCACAATCCTAACTGCAAGTTTCTTGGATCGCTTCCAAATTTAGGAAATGTTTCGTCAAAAGTCTTCCATTGAATTGAATCATCCGGATGACGCATCATATAATTCTCTATTCGCTTTTTAGTGTGCCATCGTAAATTAGCAGCGTCGTCTAAGATTGAGAAGAGCTGCTGAAATATAGGAATTGGAGGTAAATACCACAACACTCTAGGTGGTGCACCTTTTGAACTAATACTAGGAGCTTTGTTCGGTTTGGATCAAGAAGAGTTGCAAACTGGACATCTTGTTAGATCTTTATCGACCTCGAAAAAAAATGCAATCGTTTGGACAAGCATGAATTTTTTTCGTATTCGATTCCCATTGGACACATTACCCTCTGGCGTCATAAGTACGAGTAGGTAATGTTCTCGAATCAGGAAGCATTTATGAGACCAATGTTAATGATTCTGTAAAACTCTTATCACTCCATCCATTCTTTGCTTTCGGATTAAATGACTTTAACATCGCGGAAAGTTTGGTAAATTTAGTGCAACCATCGTATAAAGGTTTTTCAGAATTAGTTTTCAGCTTTTCGAATTACTTTTCAGTTTTCAACCATCGTAAATTTAGTGCAACAAATGTTTGCGAAGATCTCTGACTTTTATTTTTTTGTTATTTCCACAATCAATGCAAGGATAATACACATATTCAGTGTAATTCCGGTCTGCAAATTCCTTAGCAAACTGACAGAACCCTCTAATTCCTTCTTCATAACCAACGGACAAACAATTTAACAACATCCAACATCGATCCATTTTGTCTAACCAAACAAAGCTCCTAGTATCAGTTCAAAAGGTGTATCGTCTAAAGTGTTGTGGTATTTACCTCCAATTCCTAGATTTCACCGGCTCTTCTCAATCTCAGACGACGCTACTAATTTGCGGTGGCAAGTTCAAAACCATGTAGAGGATTATATTATGCGTCATCCGGCTGATTCAGTTCAGTGGAAGACTTTTGATGAAACATTTCGTGAATTTGGAAGCGATCCAAGAAACTTACGTTTAGGATTGTGCACTGATGGAGTGAACCGTTTGGAAATCTAAGTAGTCAGCATAGTACATGGCCGGTCATATTGGTTATTTATAATCTTCCACCTTGGTTGTGCATGAAACACAGATATATGATGCCCTTTGTAGAACGTCATTTACAACTGATAAGGTCATCTAATCAGGGAAAATCAGAAAAGTTGATCCAGAAAAGGCATTCACAAGAATTCTCTTCTTGGTTGAAAGACGACGTTTTAAATTCAAATGTTCCTGATTTTGTGAAGTCTCTTGATGTTGGGCCTAGTTGCACCATTCATTCTTATAGAGGGTATGATTTAAATGATTTAAATGATTATTCATTTTACACAAAAGATGAGGATGAAAGAAGTTCAGTTCAGAATAGTGGCATGACAATTGTTGCTGTCACAATTCATGTGTCTAGTGCCAAAGATAAGAATTCTGTAAATGCTACTATGAATTATTATGGTGTAATTGAAGACATGGAAAATAGATTACGTAGAAGTTCGATTACTTGTATTCAAGTGCAAATGGGTGCTTAGTTTGAATATTTGTATTGATGAATTCGGCATGACATTTGTTGACTTTTGTAGAGAAGGATACAAAAGACGAGCCTTTCATCATGGTTGAGCAAGCTAAACAAGTATTTTATGTCAAGAATCCCACAAATGACCATAAATATATTGTCGTTCATGGAAAACAACATATTTTATTCGAAGATGGTATGGATACAAATGATTACGCTAAAGAGAGTGCGGCGGTTTGTAGCACCATTCCAAACAATGTTGAAGACATTGGTGAATTTCAACAAAGAAGGGATGATCACAATGAAGACATAGAGATTGAAAAATAATGTAAGAATTCTAAATATTTTTCAAAACATTAATATTTTTTAAGTTGTGTTTAGTTTTATATATTATTTACTGATTTGCTTGGTATTTTTTAACACAAGATTATAGTGATAAGCACGCTATATAAAGGGATGTCATCAAGTTTTTTTATGATTTGGATTAGAATTAAGCAGGTAATGTGTTGAAAATACTTACATTTTAATCTTTAACTGTTTAAATTATTTTATTGTACACATTGTTCTTATGTTTTAAATTATTCATGCAGGTATTCGAGATGATGATTCAGAATGATTATATTTCTTGAACTTTTGTAAAGTGTTCCTAGATCAGAACTATTCATGCAGGAACTTTCGTTTATTGTAAAGTGTATTTTGAGTAATTCATAAATGAATGTGTACTGCAGAATTTTATAAAAAAATTGTTTTACGGATTGAAACAAAATAAAAAAATGCCTAAATTTTATTAAAAAGCGCTGTTGTATTTACCCGAATGATTTTACAGCGTTTAAATTCAAAAAAGTCGCCGAGGTTAAATAAAACAAATTAATATTAAAAAATGTTATATTACGGCGCTTAATCATAAAAGCGGTGTCGTAATTAGAGTAGTAAACCCTGTACCCTGAACCCTATACCCTAGCCCCAAACCTTATTTATAACAGCATTTAAACTAAAAAATGCTGTAAAATTTTTAATATTAATAATTAAAAAAATCATTTTTACAGCGTTTAATGTACAATAAACTATGTAAAATAATAAATAATAGTTAAAAATCGAATAAATATATATATATATATATATATATTACAACGCTTATTCTGTTAAAAAGCGTTGTAAAATACCTATTTTCAGTATTTTTAAGTTTAAAAAATCAACTAATATATTTTCGAATTTGTTGTTTAGTAAAGCATTTAAACACTCAATTTTTAACATTCTATTTTTTTTAAATAACATGAGAACATATCAGCATTTTAAATCATTGCCATTTTAAAATTTGTATTATGTCTCTCTACTAAGTAATACTCCCTCCATCCCATTTTGAGTGTCCAATTTGAGAACTTTCACGGTTTTTAAGAAAATTGAAAAATGTGAGATAAAAAGTAAGAAAGAGAATGAGTGGGATAAAAAGTATGAAAGAGGGTGTAAATGTAGAGGTAAAAAAGTTTCTATTTTAGGAAATGAGGAAGATCATTTTGGGACATCCAAAAAGGAAATGAGACACTCATAATGGGACGGAGGGAGTAGGGTTGAACATTGTACATTTTGATCAACTATACTTTTCATTAATCAATAGACAACAAAAATGCAAGTAAATCAATTTTTTTCAAAGTAAATGAGTAATCAGCTTCATAAAACAAACTTTCAACTAAAATAAAAAGTTGATAATCATCAAATTCTGAAGTAGAAACAAATAACAATCATTTATAACAGCGCTTATATGTTATAAATGATATACGACAACGCTTATGCATATAAGCGTTGTCTAAAGTACTATAACTTACAGCGCTTTTTATATATAAGCGCTGTAAAAAGATCTTGAAATTTGATGTTATTATAAAAATTAATTTAACTCTTTAACAATGTTTAATATTAATAAGCGTTGTTGTATATATTTAAATACGTGATTAGTTTATTCGATTTCATGCAGATTTATATCCCAATCGTTGATTAATTCAATCTAACAGTCCACATTCGATATTAGAAATTTCGGAATATTTCAGTTCCCCTACAAACTTCCCGCTACAATCCATCTATATATACAAAAAGTGAACAAATTCATTGAAATTTTTTTGTGTCAAAGTTTTTCAACTTCCGCTCGGTTAAAGTTAGGATACTCTAAACCTCTATGAATCATATTTTTATTCCTTTTGTGTAGCTCTTTTTGTTTTAGTCCTTTTTTGTTTGATATTAACTCTTTTTTTGTTTCATTTTTTTGTAGATTGTTAAATTGTATTATACATGAAGAGGGCAATGAGACAAATTCAATACGAAGATGTTTTGAATCATAATGTTTTGTTTGATACTTTTGTAAACAAATCGAATGTTCCAAAAATGCTGTTTGTAAACGGTGCAAAATATTATAATAAATATTTTTCCTGCAGTTTTTATATTAGCTGAAAATTAACATATTTAACAACACTTTTATTTTAAGCAATTTAAAATCAAAATAAGCGTGAAATTTTTTATTTTAAAATTATTAAAATATAACAACACCGCTTAAATAAAAAAACCGCTGTAAAAGTGTACAATTTACAACAGTGCTTTTCTTTTAAACGCTGTAATATCATTATATTCTTTTAATTTTGATTTCAAAATTATTAAAATGTTTATTTTTTACAGCGCTTATCTAAATAAATGCTGTCAAATATGTTTCATTTATGACAGTGCGTTTCATGTTTAAGCGTTGTTGTATGTTTAGATCATTAACAACGTTTTTGTTTAAGCGTTGTAAAAAGAATAACAGCGTTTATTTTAAGCGCTGTTGTAAGTGTAGACATATAAGAGCTTTTTTATTTTAAGCCCTGTAAAAAATAATATAAATAGCAGCATTTTTAAAGCACTGAAATATATATAAGGGTTTATTATCAAGAACCACCCATATAATATGAGGTTTTTCCGAAAACCACCCAAATACAAATACTTATATTAGACAGCGCTTTTCCTAGTTTAAGCGCTGTTAAAAGTTTGGAAATAAGCGCTGTTATATCGAACAGACATACAACAGCGGTCGATTTAACAGCGCTTCTCGAAGCGCTATTAAATCGTCAGAATAAGGGATCTGGATTTGGTGCAGCGCAGCTATTTACTGCGAGGGTTAAAATAACGTCACTTTGACGTCTTTTACTATAACCCTATGTAGTTTTGGATGAACCCTTTACCAAAACTACGTAGTTTTGGGTTGCTGCAAATTGTTGTTGCGGCACTGGATCTGAATCCTAGAATAAGCGCTGTTAAAGGGGTAATCTGTAGTAGTCTTTCATGCATTTGCAATTTTTTTGACATATTTGCATTTACTTATAGAGTGAACTACAATCAGATAGGTTGCGTGCAAAACACAATGAACACAATAATTAAAATGATTATTTCAAGCACAGGGTTAAGATCAAGAGGGATAATTCGTTTGTGCGAGACGGAAGAACGTAATCTTAAACATTGATTTGATTCATTTGATAATTGATTTTAAATTAATTTTTTATTAAATTGGGCGGTTGGGTTAAATTATTAGTAATCAATAATTAAGATTGTGTCTCACCAAATAACGAAAATATATATGTCCTTAATATTTTCCCTTCGAGCACATATCACGCATATAACTGTTATCCAACTTGGTACTAATCAGGTGAAGCGTATGGAATCAGATCGAATGCTGCAAAAGTCATTTACAGCGATTCAAAACTATGTAGTTTTGCTAAAGGATACATCTAAAATTATATAGGATTATAGTAAAAATATTAAAATAACGCCGCTTTGATGCGCGCCTCAAATAGTTGCGCTGCAAGAGATTCGGATCCAAAGCGTACACCGTCGTTGATTTTTTTATTCTGAGTGGAAAGAATAAGTCAAAATAAAAAGATGTCTTGATTTTTGGGTGAAAACAAAATTGAAAAGAAGTATATGCTGGTGGTCCATGAAATTTGTAAAATGAATATGCTCGGTTAAGGACTGGCCACTTGGCCAGCAGCCTCTCAAGGCCACCGCAGGTGGTTATTAAAGCAGAGTCCAATATTAAGCATCCAAGGTTTAGAAATCCAATGTTCCAACCTTTACGAGGATTGAAATATTTAATCATATTTGGATATGTAGCTATCTGTTATTTATGGTATACTTGCTTTAGGATAGCATCAAGGCAATGGCATCCACTGGAATGCAACCATGTGTACGCAACTTTTTTTTCTTTTCTCTGCTGTGTACGCAACTTCAATCACTTTCAAAACGATGATCTGTAAAAAAATTATTTGTTTAGTAATTATCTGTTTTTTTAATTCGAAAAATTGGTTCATGAGTATTACATAGCGGAAATATGCTAGTATAAAAAAAGACATTGATTTTCCATATAACAGATCCGGATACAGTTAGGTTCAGTTATTTGTTACGAGCATCAAAATGACGTTATTTTAACGTTTTTGTTATGATTCTACATAGTTTTTCTAAACTCTTTACTAAAATTACATAATTCTGAATCGCAGCAAAGTTTTAGTGGCCCACTTGTTGTCCCACTTGATTTAAATCCTCATAAATGCAACAAAAAAGGTTAAACACCGGCCAAAAGGCACATGTATTTTGATATTTCTTATTCCTAAAATGCCTATTTCAGCAACCAAATTTGAATGCAATGAATCGATATCAAATTAGTTTTAAGGGACCATGTTTTTTATTTAAGTATTTTGGAAGTTGCAAAAATGATTTGTGCAGCAAGTGTTTCGATCAAATTAGTTTGAAAGTTATCTTTTAGGTTGAGAGTTTCATACAATCGATATCTATTCTATTTTGTTAGCGCCGCCTAACTTAATCAAATAAATTCGATGAATTCATTGCCTACTCGAGTGTAGTGGGATGAACACCAATGTGACATATTAGTTGGAACTGAATCAAAAATGGGAAAACTTTAATCAACAATTGATCGGGAAAGCCTAGTAAGATATTAACCATTATTAGCAAACCCTAGAGTTAGTTAATGTAGTATAACTTATCACGCTATTTCACCGAATGATCCTTCATGTGAAATATTCTCAACTACAATTCTACAAACATGGTATCACCTACGTACTAACTTATCACATGTTAATCCGTTCTTTATGAATGAAATCTTAAGTTTTTAACTGAAATGATTCAAGCTAGTGAGTCACATTAAGGCAACTAAGCCTGGTTGAGTTTAATTGTACTAAGTTTTTAACCTAGTTTTCAAGTCAAATAAAACAGATGCCTAGTAAGTAGTAAACAAATTGCTTATAGACAAGATCAGCAGGCATAATGTAAAACTTTTCCAAAGCTCATTTTAACTTGAGAGTTAAATGACCGTTTTTCCAAAGCTCATGGTTTATATCTTGAGTGTTAAAATTAACGCCGTGTCTACAAATCCATCGTGTCTTTCCCACCTAATATGAAATTCCATGCATTGAGATAATAAGACAGTGGAAATGGTCAAAGTAAAGGTGCTACCTCAATATACTTTATACCTAGACGATGGAGCATCTTAAAGAATCTCTATAAATACCCTAATTTAAAAGTTAATGATTACAACAAAAACTAATCGCAATCCAATCTCTCTATTCGTTCCCAAATCATTCAATCCAACTCCAAAAAACATCCTCTAATCCTTGAAAAACAGTAGTTGATAATCATCTTGCAGTGATCTACTTTAGTTAGAGAGTTTGTGATCAATCCTTAATCAACATTTGTATCTCTCTAGAATACCAGATCATCCCCATCTGTTAGTCCATTACCATGGCTGAAATAGTACTATCCCCTCGTCTTCAACCCCAAACTTACGGAAACCTTTATCACCGTTTTAAGCATTGATGGAGGTGGCATCAGAGGAATCATTCCAGGGACCATCCTGAGCTTTCTTGAGTCAGAACTCCAGGTATACATACTAGACATTTGAATTGATCATGAGTGTGTGATAAATATATATATACATCCTTCAGTCATACGATCGAAAGTGGTTGGCTTTAAGTGCTGCTGGGTGTGTTCCTTTCTTATAGTTTGAGTTATCACATGAAACATATACACCATATATTAATTACTCAATTAAGACCATACATAATATTAATTTAAGCACAGTATATACATGCTGGTATTTAACCTGAAGGTGCACCATGCAATTACTTACACCACTAGAGCTTTGGTTTCTATGATAATATAATGTCTGATCATGTCCTGGTCACCAAATGTTTTGCAGAAACTTGATGGTAAGCAAGCCAGGCTTGCAGATTATTTTGACGTCATTGCAGGGACGAGCACAGGAGGGCTTGTTACGGCCATGTTGACAGCTCCAAATGAGGATAATCGTCCGTTGTTTTCAGCCAAGGACATCACCGACTTCTACCTTGAACATTGTCCTAAAATCTTTCCTCAGAACTATATTGGACTTGGTTATGCTTCATCTATTTATAAGGCATTGGCAGGCCCTAAATATGATGGCAATTATCTTCATCAAATTGTGAAAGATAAGCTTGGAGACATAAGGCTTCATCAGACTTTGACTAAATATTGTAATTCCCACTTTTGACATCAAAAGGCTCCATCCCCTGGTGTTTTCATCCTTTGAGGTTTGTGTTTACATACAATTATATACACTCATCATTTGAAAAATCCAACTTACGGCGTTTTTTTATAAACTTGTTAATAAAACACAGGTAAAACGACAACCAAACATGGATGCACTACTCTCAGACATATGCATATCAACTTCAGCCGCACCAACTTACCTTCCCGCCCATTATTTTACTATGGAAGACCATACGGGAAGTGTTAGGGAATTCAACCTGATCGATGGAGGTGTGGCTGCGAATAACCCGGTAAGAATAGACATTTTAATGATCATTTCTAGTTTAAGATTTTTGAAAAGTAACTTGATCATGATTTACATATGTAATGTTATATATATGCAGGCCTTGCTTGGTATAGGGGAAGTCACAAAAGAGATAACTGGAAAGAACCCACTGGTGTCTGCCAGCCTGCAATTCCTCGTGAAACTAATAAAGAAGCTCTTATTAGGTGATTCAAAGTTGATATGTTTTACTATATCTCTTTCACTGATTTATTTATATCCATTGTCAAGCATCTCATTAGCTCACGTCCTTTCTGATCTGATGATGCATGCAGGCTTGCAAAATTGTTATCACAGGAGAAGCAGATTAGGGATGCAAGGTCCCCTCATGGTGCTATCTCAGTCACTCGTCGCTGGCCCGAAAAAATATAATTCTTATAACTGTATGCATATATGCATAAAATACTCAGGCATGAAGACAAAATTGAATGTGTCAATATGTATAATCGGTTGGAAAAGTTTAGTTATGCAGTACTGAAGCATATATTGCAAGTTTGTATGTTGTAGCTTGACTATTCAGTGTCGTATTATCGGTGTGTAATAACTAATAAATAAGCATGTTGTTGTATTGATTTTAATAAAAATTTCAGATTGCATACATATTTCGTTTCCCAAGACTTGATATTTTTTATCTTTTTTTTAGTTACGAATAGTTAGGACTGTTGGGAAATTGAATTGATGCGTGTATAAGCAATGCCTAGTTTTGTCTTATTCCACACTCACAAAATTAGGGTTCTGTTTTCACAAATGCGCGCCTACGTACACTATCATGCATTATGACGTCTTTGATCAGCACACGACCCTTTAGTAACTCGCAAACTCAATGTAAACGGACTATGTGCGCATCTACCTGGTAATTCGATCTCTTTTTGAGATGGAACGTAATACTAATTGTATCGTAATAATTCAAGACAAGTTGACCGGTAGGTTAGACTTCTAAATAATTATTTGAATCGCTGGTTTGACTCTTGTCGAATTCAGATGAGTACTGAAGATGCTTTGCAATGAATGGTCAGGGAATAATCGTGTCAACATTACCAAACAACTAAGTAAAGGCGGCTTGCCTACAACAAATAAAAATGCATTACATTATAAATGATGCCCTACTCGCATCCCACAAAAGATGAATCTTAGTCGCTGATCATATCCGATATGTAGTGCTCTCTTTCTATCACTATCTCTACTAGTGTTATTAATATATATAATCTGTTGATCATATCCAACATTGTTCTTTAAATTATGTCAAAACATGTTTTGTATCGTTCCTAAATAACCTTTACTACTATTTGTTTTGGACGATAGTGGCAATCATTGATTTACGAGTATAAATAATGTGAAAAGTGATATATTGATTATAAAATAAAAGGTTATATCAGCTATTTATTAGATTTAATCATATAGTTATAGTTAATCGTTAAAATTATTAATTTTAATATTCAAACGGTACCAGTATATTGATTCAGAGGAAATATTTTTACAAATATCATAGTTATTCGATTCCTTAAGTATTGCTAACTAGTTGAATGTTATCGATTCTTCGAATTAATCAAATTAGTTTTTAAAAATTCATATCAAACTCAACTTGTTGAGATTCTGAATTCAATATAATGGGTTCTAAGATTTAATTAATGTCATTAATTTGTCTTCTCTGTTGGGACATATGATGCAGTGTACGTGCGTGGAAGAACACTACTACGAAAACCCTAAAAACTTGTATTAATAATCGAAATCAACAGTCTAACAACTGTAGATAACTTTCCTTGAAATAGGGAAACTCGAAACCCTATAAATAAAAATCAGAAAATATTTCAAAACTATTCAAAAAATATTAAAAATAGAAATAAAACATTAAACTAGCTTAAAAGCTAAAACACACCGTTTAAACGAGGTATTGTGGGCTCAATTCTGCCATCAGAACTGAAAATTGCTAAAACGCACCGCTAACATGCACATTTTTCTCAAAAACTCAGCGCTCTGTTCTGTTTCATTCTCTCTGGGTTGGCAAAGATTCGGCCTCGAATCTGAATCGTTGGCATCATCAGAGGATGAGTCATCCACATACGGCACTAAGTGCTTCACATTAAACATGTTTGAAGTGTGTACATGGCTCGGTAAATGCAGGTAATAGGCATTATCATTAATCTTTTCCACAATCTCAACAGGTCCGATTTTCTTTGCAGCAAGTTTACTCATGAGCAGGTATGGGTCCTTACTCAATATAGCCCAAACATAATCTCCAACCTCAAACTCCACTTTGCGTCACCGCTGAACGGAGAATACCTTATACTTTGCTCTCGGCCAATCGGGCACGGGTCTGCTCATGGACTTTTGCCAGCTGATCAACAAATGCATCTGCAGTCGCATGAGTACGGACTTTGCTGGGGAGGGTCAGCAGATCAAGGGGACCCCTCGGAGAAATGTCATACACAACCTGAAACGGGCTGAGTCCTGTGTTGCGATTTACCGCATGGTTGTGAGCAAATTCAGCTTGTGGCAGCATCAAGTCCCATGCTTTCAGATGATCTCCGACTAGACATCAGAAGCGATTACCTAGCGATCTGTTAACCACCTTTGTATGTCTGTTTGTGGGTGATAAGCACTACTGAAGTAAGCTGTGTATTCACCAAACGCAATAAAATCCGCCAAAAATGACATAAAAAATGTGTGTCACGGTCAGAAACAATAGTGAAAGGGAGGCCATGTTTACGATATACCTCACAAAAGAACAATTGAGCCATGAAAACACCGTTTGCGGTCCGCTCGCAGGGAATTAAATGAGCCATCTTTGAGAACCTATCCACCACTATATGAATATAGTCACAACCCCGCTGCGTTCTTGGGAGGCCGAGGACGAATTCCATACTGATGTCAGACCACGGCTGTGTGGGAATAGGTAAAGGCATGTTCAACCCATCGTTAGTAGTAGCTCCTTAAGAAACCTGGCAGACTCTACAACGAGCCACAAATCTGTCCTCTTCCTTACACATCGACGACTAGTAATAAGGGCCAGCAAGCAATTGAAAGGTGTGATCATGACCCATGTGACCCTCATTGTGCAGTTTCTGAATCAGTAAGAGGCGCAGGCTGCTCTCAAGGATGCACATTTGCACGCCTCGGAACAAAAACCCATCCTCCATCACGAAATCAGATGTCTAAACGTGATGTAACTGTAGAAGGATTTGAGGAAAGAATGGGTCGGTCGTGTACATGTCAGTAATAGAATCAAATCCCTGAACATGCACACTTAACTCTGATAACAACGAATGACGCAAACTGAGAGCGTCAGCCACACAGCTTTAGACCTTTGCCTTATGTTTGATCACAAAGATGAACTGCTACAAATAGGAAAGCAACTATGCGTGACGATGTAAAACCTTGTCCTGACTGCCAAGTGCTTGAGAGAATCCTGATAAGTATTCAAGACGAACCCCCTACGAAACAAACAATGCCTCCAATGTTTCACCGCTTGAACTACTGCATAAAACTCCAGGTCGTAAGTATTGAAACGCAACTTTGCGTGCGACAGCTTCTCACTGAAGTACGCCAATGTCAATTGTAGTTTGATCTTAGTGAATGCTCCCTCGACATCCTCTGCCCATTGAAACGTTGAACCGTTCATGCAGTCCGTGATCGGAGCCATAATGCCGCTGAAATGTGGAATAACGCGTCTATAAAAAGAAGCTAAACCATGAAAAAACCTGAGTTTCCATGATAGATGTAGGTCTATGCCACTGCTCGATAGCTACAATCTTACTAGAATCAGCGCGGAGACCGTCACTACTAATCACCTACCCCATCAAGTGGACAAAACTAGTCAGGAATGAGCACTTTGCAGTCGCTCGATAAAACTTGTCACACCGTAGCACGACTAAAACCTCCCTCTGGTGGTCTACATGCTCTGCAGGAGAAGTGTTGTCCACCAAAATGTCATCAAAGTATAATACCACAAATCTGCCAATAAAAGGCCTAAGAGCCTAATTCATCACTCTCATAAACATACTCGGTGCATTCAACAAACCAAAAGGCATCACCAACCATTCGTACAGATCTTCTCGACTCTTAAACGTTGTTTCCATTTGTCCCCAGGTCGAACACGAATCTGGTTATATCCACTCTTCAAGTCTAGTTTATTGAAACCTCGTGCGCCACTTCGCGGGTCTAGTAGATCATCAAGACACTGAATGGGAAAACGACACCTGACTGTGATCTTATTAATGGCACGACTAACTACACACATCCGCCAAGTACCATCTTTCTTGGGGATAATAGAAGGACAGGTACAACACAAGGATAGAGACACTCCTGAATATGTCCCTTGGTCAGCAGCTCCTCAACCTGTCGCCGCGCTCCTCATGCTCTTTTGGACTCATCCGATAGTGGGGGTGGTTAGGTAACACAGCCTCTGGGACAAGGTCAATCTGATGCTGAATATCACGTAAAGGAGGTAACTCCTCAGTAGTGAGTCACATCATCAAATTCCTGCAATAAAGACTTGATAACAGCAGGAGGGGGTCAGGGGTAACAATGTGAACATATTCACAAAACAAAAGAAATAGTACGCCAGAATCCTCCATAGCAGCTTTGAAGGGTGTACGAGAGAAAGCGGATTCTTAGACAGACACGCAATGGTTAAAGTACCGGCCTGGATGGAACAAGTACAAATTTGTTTTCCTAGAACAAAATCAAGTATTGGCTCTGCCATCGTGAATAACAGAACGATCAGATAACCAAGGACGTCCCAACAGTAAATGACAAGCATCCATAGGCACCACATCACAAAAAATCTCATCAGAATAAGTCTGACCAATCGATAAGGATATCAACACTCTATTCGTGACCGTCACCTCGAAGCCCTTACTAAGCTTAGCAAGCTTGTAGGGTTTAGGATGAGCATCAGTTTGCAAGACCAACTTTGTAACAGCAACCTATGAGATAACATTCTCACAACTCTCCGAATCCACAATAAAATGACACACCCTTTCATCAATTGTGCAAGAAGACTGAAACAAGTTATTAAGGAACCACTCAACTTGGTCAGGAGCACGGGGGACAAAAAGGTACGTCTTAGCATCAACACATGATCGACATCACATGTTAATAGTTCTTTCGGCACGTCTTCATCATCTCCATAATCATCAAACATAGGAGGATCGTCCAAATTCACTCCAGGAGTATCCTGAAATAAAAACTCACGACCACCAGCAACCTTCGGACAATCTTTCATGCGGTGACCCATCTCATTACAACGAAAAACGGAGGGCAGGTTTGCCACGGCCTTAGAATGGTGTGGCAAAGGAACCACGGGGCGGTGGAGCTTGGTCTGCATGGCGGTTAACAACCGGCTCCAATCCAGACTCACTAGCAGGACCCACACCTTGCCTCATACCAATCGCTGCACGTCTGGCTAGCTGCTTCTCTGCCTGAGATGCACGTTGATGAGCCTGCGATACATCCACATGTTAAAACATGTTCAACACATCTCGCAACCGGATACGTAAGCCACCAATGTAACGGAAACCAACTAGTCATTGGACTGATTAAGGTCGATGCGCGCCAACAACTGATAGAAATCAGATATGTACTCCTCAATAGACCGTGAACCCTCTCATAAATTCTGAAACCGCTAGTAAACTTCTCTCTCGAAGTTGTTGGGTAGGAATGCACGTTTCAAATGCTTCTTCAACTTCTCCCAATCACAAATCTTATCCTTACCCATACGAACACGTGTCTTCTTCAACTGCTGCCACCATGCCTGAGCACGACCACGCAAGTGAATAGTCAACAATAGAACACGACGATCATTGTGCACGTCTTTAAAGTCGAGGACTTCCTCCACCTAACACAACCAATCAACAAACTCCTTCGCCTGTAGACCTCCATCAAAATGCGGAATATCAATTTTAAACCCGAGTTCCCAACGATGGTCACGGATCTGTACGCCACCAGAGGGATTATCCTCGGACCCAGCATCCTAAATATCATTCGCCGTTACTCCTTGTGTCCACTGTCTCCAAACAATGGGTAAGATACTCGATCTGCCTTTGCAGATCAGCGTTCTCACATCATAAAACATCATCAAGGGATGTGTCATCAGCGCCTACGAATCTCCTAGATCAACCTCTACCACGAACCATCACGCCGGACCGGCTGGAAACTGATACTACTCTGATGCAACGTACGTGTGTGGAAGAACACTACTAGGGAAAATTCTATAACTTTGGGAAAATTGCCGAAATCCACCTCTTATAGGCCGTAATTGCAGAAAACCACCCGTTATATATTTTATTGCCGAAAACCACCCGTTGTTCGTTTCTTTTTTGTTACTGACACTAGTAACGTTTTTCGTTAAATCACAGTTAAACGCGTGATATCACGCGACAAATAAAAAGGGATACTTGCCGAAAACCACCTCTTATAGGCCGTAATTGCCGAAAATCACTCGTTGTTCGTATCTGTTTTGCTGAATGACGCATAATAACGTTTTCCGTTAAATCACAGTTAAACGCGTGATATCACCCGACAAATAAAAAAAGAATAATTTTGTTATACAATCTACAAGTGAAGTTTAAACCCTAATTGAATCGAGGTTGTCATGCCCAAATTCACTCGAAACAACCTCGACTCATAACCCAAAACCCCTTTTCTTAAATCTTCTGGGCGTTTAAACCCAAAGCCCAAATCCCTAATTAAACTTCACCTGGGCATGACAACCTCGATTCAATTAGGTGGTGTATTGTAATAAAAATACTATTATTATATTAAAAATTTAATATATTTAACGAAATATCTGACGGAACAGTGATAAGTGGTTCTTTGGGAACGTCAAACATTATACCGGTGGTCGAATGTAATATTATAAAATAAGAGTGGTGGAGTGGAATATGGCCTATTATACAGGTGGTCATCTGTAATTAACCCAAAAATTTATTTAACCATGTCTCTTTTGCATAATCATTCTTCCATGTTGAAAGTGTATTTCTAATATATGTTAATCCTTCTCGCATGTATTTCCGTCTACTCTATGTTGCTATGATACTGTGTACAAAGTTATGAACGAAAACTATCGGGCATATCAGAAAGATAACCGAAGCAGAAGCAAATTTTTTTATAAATTTTCTATAACATGGTAGTTAATTATGTTACAAAGTTTTTGCTAATTATAAACTACAGCCTCCACTATACACAACATTTAATCAAGTCCCTCAACTATGACAAATTACATAACCTCCCCAAACATAGGTCTTCGTTGCTCATTTAATGAATGCGGCGGAGCTGAAAAATGCAGCAGAGCTGATGAATACGGCGGATCTAAGCTCGGCTCGTTTACTTAATATCTTCCAGCACTTTCATTTGCGTAATCCACAAATCTCAAAGTAAACACAAACGTAAGCATATAAAATCTCAGCGAGGACAAATAAAATTAAACACATGAACTTCGTTCCCTTTTGTTCCCTAATATTTCTGAACAAACCATGCCAGACCCCCACCGCTACTCACCTCCACCGCCACCATCAGATCCCTTGGGCCTTGGCGCTGGAGATGGGTGCACCTCAACGACCGTATATGCTAACGGTTGAAAAAATGCTCAACTCATGTTGCATTCCATTAATGTTTAATTACCAATGCTGAGGGGGTCGACTAGGATTATGATAATTAGGGTTTGCATTGTTGAGTCGACTAAGAAGAGATGGGAAGAGGGAATGGGAGTATACTTGCTATTATGAACATAATGAAACTTAACTTATGTGTTTAAAAAGAAATGGTATGGGAATGAGCCATTCCTTTCAATTGACCCAAGCAAACACTTTAATTTCTTGTTAAGTTCAGAATGACCATTCCATTCAATCTAAATTTATTCCATTCATGCTAAGTGAACACAACATAAAAGTTCAATGAGAAGTAGGAAATTCACATAGAATTCGCATATCATCTTTGCCGACATGAATCAAACTTCAGTCATTATTTAAATATGTGTGACATCATCATCATCATCATGTGTTGTATGAGCAAATACCCGTGTGAAACTATAGAGTAAAATTATTTTTGGGAATCACTTACATCTTTGTATCACAAAACAACTCTATCATCTCTCTAGATTTTGTCAAGTAATCTAGAGAAGTGCCTTTGTACTTTGTTCTGCAGTGTAGGAATACTATGGCGTCATGCTTTCGAAAGTCCCTTTTTGTTTCCTTCTCTACCAAATGCCACTACAAATTTTGGCATGTTGTGCGACGGAAGGAATGCGTTGCAACTATGTCACAATTGTGACGGAGATGTAACACGTTTGCAACGGATTGCCACCCGTTGCATAAATGACGTTTCAAAATTTGAGACGGATTAATCCGTCGCAATTGTGACGCATTTGCAACGTCGTTGCAACGCATGTAATTGAAGTTTTAGTGCGTACCAAAACCGTCACAATTGTGTCACAAGTAATGTGTCACAGTACCGTCGCAAGAGCGTTGCAACATGTTCGTCACAAGACCGTGTATAAACCGTCTCTACCGTATTTTTAAGCGTTGATACACCGTTGCAACTTATTTGCAACGTTGACCATCTATGACGTATCAAATCCGTCGCAAAATATATAATTAATTATAGTTTAAATTTAATAAATAAATAAATTCAATATTTCATTTAAATAACCCAACAAAAAATTCGGAAAAGTGAAGAAATAACACCAAAATATCAATATCAGAAGGTCGTCCAAAATATTACAATTTTTATAATATCCTAAAAACACAACCGAAAGTTCCAAAAAGTTAGGCAAAAAAAACATACTAATTAGCATCCAAATCCTCATCTTCGTCTTCATCGTCATCAGCCCTTGTATCCAATGATCGTTGCTGGTAAAGATCAAGCTGAAATTGAGGACGATACACAGCCGGAGGTGGTGCTGGCCACAGAGACATCTGAGAGCAATATGATGGATGACTTCACCAAGAGTTGAATCAAGCTTGCATGTGATGGGTGGTACGACTCTCCCATCCTTAGTCGTTCCAGCAACAGTTTCCATGAAGTCCTTTACAGTAAGTTCTCTGTTCAATGGAGAAAATGATGTCAAAAATCTAAGCCACAGCAGATCAAGGGATTGCTAACAGACTTTATAATGTCACATTTTAGATGCATTTTACACTGCCGTTATATAATAAATTCACAAGTTCAGATAGATTAGTAATGCATGCCTGAAATTTGAGAAAAGGTCAGGCTTAAGCAACAAGTGCCTAATGTCTCTGATGCTCACATTCCCAACAATCTTCTTCTTTTCTCCATCTACAACAGGAAGGCCCCCTACATGGTGATCCCGCATTCACTTGAATGCTTCAAGGACATGCTCATTGCTCTGAATGCTGATTACCTACCAGCAAAGAATAAAGTAGTGTTAAACTTAAACATGAACTTGATTGAACAATTTCAATGATATTTCATTCAAAAAGTGAGAAACGAACTTCATTTGCAGACATGAAAGGAAGTCCCAAATCTGACAATGGCCGAGAGGATATCAAATCAAACCAGTCTCTCCCGCTACTATATGATCAGGTGGCGATGGAGGCATCACATTCGAATATTTTAACTAATTGTCAACTTCCTGTTTTTTCAATTATGAAGGAGAAATAACAAACTAGGTGTTCCAAATATATTGCTAAAGATGAATTTCATAAAATGGTGGACGGAAAACAAGGTGAACGATAGAGGGACGCTTGCCTAATTTTTCAACTTACAGTGGTTGACTTGAATGATTCTTCTTGTAAGAGGACCTTGTAGAACTCATCCCCAAGTTTGTCAGCAACTGCAGTAGAATCCTTGGCAACCTCTGTATCTGCAGCCAGGCAGCCAGCAACAGCTGCACCAACTGCAGCAACACCTAGTCCGACAACTGCTGATGGTCCTGTTGCACCTAAAGCCAAGGCTCCAAGTGTTCCAACAGCCCCAGCTCCTACTCCAACCGCTGTTGCTGTCCCCGCTTGTAAAGCAACAAAAGCAACTTCCGCATTCTCCAAGACCCAAAGAATGACGGCCGAGTAGTCAATAATTCCTAAGTACCTATCCCTCCAGTTAGTAATACTGTCTGCATCAGTGTTCTTGACTGGAGCAGATAAGATATTGGCTTCTGAAAGAGTTTTAACTGCCTCGGCAACAGTTGTATCAGCGGGAATTTCGATCACTGTTGATGCAAAAATATAGAAATGAATCACATGAACATAACTTGATTATGGACAATTAGATAAAAATGAATATTGTGAAAGCAAAATTATTACCCTTGCCTCCCGGAACCATAGGAAACGGGAATATTGGCGAATGCATCAGTCAATATCTCTTGGAAGGAATGAGGAAGTCAATATCAGTCAAGGAACACAGCCAACTATACAAAATCAAGGACCACCCACCTACTATACAAAACCAAAATAAACAAAAGATGGAATACAAAACAAATGATATGCCACTGCCAACAATAAATCAAATGGCGATCCAGATTTGGAAATCCACTCAATCCAGCAATCAAATCGAAAATACACAAGGACTACTGGACTTACTCGAACGAGATTTCGAAATCCACTCAATCCAGCTATCAAATCCTTCGCAGCAACTGTCTCCACCCGCCGAAAATCGAAAGCGCTTCAGCCAATGTCGCTCACAGCCTTCACACCGTGGTCGATGTCGTGGCGGTCGCGTTCGCTCACAGCCTTCACCCGAATCTGTCAGCACCTTACCGTCGTCGCTGCGTCGCCTTCGGTCGATTCGGTCGCGTTCTCAATCAGAAGCCCTTTTCTACTTCTAACCTAATTCTGAACACATCGTTTCGATGACACTTGAAGAAAATTGTAATCAATTTGTTTAAATGTCAACAAGGTATTGTTTTAATGTAAAATAAGTTTTAATTAAACTGATTTTTAATGACCAAAATTATAGTTTATGCATGATTTTTATATTTAAAAAATGTGTTAAAGTTTATGTTTTTTACATTAAATTTAAATTAACTTTAAAATAGTTAACATAAAAATATATGCATTACTAGATAAAGTATTTTCTTAATCTTTCTTTTTATTTATACTTGCAGTATATAACAAACAAACATAATTAAAATAACATTAATATAACAACCAAACTTAATTAAAATAACACTAGCCTAGTCGGATTCTGAAGAATATACTTCAAAATCATCTCTAGTGTGCTCCTCGTCATTAAAATCATTGTCACTATGAGCAGACAATTCCATAAAACTGTCATCTGCCTTGTGGCGGATCCAGGATTTTTCTTCATTGGGGCAGAGTAAAAATATATTTCCTTCTCACAATAATCAATTTTATTGAAACGGTATTTAGTTAAGAAATATTTTTATAAAGGATTAAGTTGTAGAAGGAAAAATAAGTTTTTGTGACAGAATCTTAACCGTTGATTTCTATTCATCCAACGGTTGATATATATAACCGTAATTGTTAATTACTCGTGTATTTTGCTAATTCAACCACTTATTTCAATTCCAAATTAATTTAATTTCAACCTTCGGACCAATCAAAACCTTCATGTCTTACAAAACTTTTATATCTCGCAAGTTTCAAACTCTCTTATAAATGTATTAAAACTCAAAATTATGAATAAAACTAAAGTGTTAAGAATTGTTTACAAATTAGGAATTTACTCGACATCTTATTTAAAGATAAGACTAGATTTTATAACTCATTTGAGTACGAGATGAAATACTCACTGAATAAAAAATATAAGAGAAATCAGGACTTCGTAAAATTAATGATTTTTTTATCACAAGAATTAATAACACAAATCATTAATCGAATGTATATTCTTTTTAGATTCCTCTTACTAACATCTTTATAATAACCTTATATTTATAAAAGAATTATACTAATTTCATATATGTTGAAAATAATTAAAAAATGCATTGGGGCACCGGCCCCACCCCTTTTAAGGGTGGTTCCGCCCCTGCATCTGCCAATGGTTCAATACTGTCGATATCATCCACAAAAAAATTATCATCTTGTTCATTATCTCCTTGAAAAGGGTTTTCAGTTGCGACCATGTCAATAGCATTTGTAGGTTTAACAGTACAAACTGCCGCTAAACCATTAACACACCTTTGAGGGAGTCCAGGAAAGTACGTATAGTAAACTTGTTGTGCCTGTTGTGCTAATATAAATTGATCGTACTTTCGGTACGGTCGATTGATCTTCACTTTAGTGACTCCCAATGTTGGAAGATGGCAAACACGATTCGGATCGAACCATTCACAGTCGAATAAAACTACTGAAATCTTTCTATTGTACTTCCAATGTTCTCATGCTTTCGTTGTTATTACTTTATTTGGTTGGGACGTCAACGATTTTGTCGCACCAGAATACTTATCGACTACATGTGTTGAAACTTGGTGCAAAGAATTTACAGATATGCCTGATGAAGATGTTTGGGATCATCTTGAGATGGACCGTATTACATTCCTAATATTTGGTTCGATCATAAAGGATTTTCTAGTTAACGAAAATAACTTGTGTAAACTTTCAAATGTATGTGTGTTATAAGTGTAAAAGTATAATGTTAATGTTTACTATTCGAATGGTACAATTAGTTATAAACACAAATAATACAACAAATTAAAAACAAACAACATAATATTTTTTATCTATTGAAAAACATTTGTGACAAAATAGTAACTATTTAATGTGATACACATTGTGACGGTCTTGTAACGA
>QZGG01002696.1:0-33593 GCA_006409495.1 Sedum album
GTAATTCAACGTCCTCTGAACTCTAAATCTCTGCGTACTTCTCTTCTGATTGCTCGAGTTCAGGGTTAGGCGAGCAAAATGTTTCGGCGTTGCGCACTGGCGCGTCTGGAGTTTCCTTCTTCTGCCGATTACACTTTTCACCAAAATCTTCCATGCAAACAAAAACAACAGCTAAATTAAACGTAACTAATTTTTTTTGGATTTTTGTTTAAGAAAACAAAAGTAAATAACAAAAAGAAAAAGGAAAAGAAAACTTCTCTAGCCGCCCCGGCAACGGCGCCAAAATTTGACGAGCACGTCGTTGAGTGCTGCAAATTTGTCCCGACTCTCCTTACTAGTATAGTATGGCAAGCTGGGGTCGAATCCACAGGGAACGGTGGAAGTCTCTTTCAACTACAAACTAAGAATTGGGGTTGTGCGTGAGTGAAACAATTAAAAGAAAGAAAAACTGCTGCGCAAGTACAACTGGCGCACACACAGAAGCAAGTATAGAAAATGAATAACTATGCAAGAGATGAGCTCGGTTCAGATTCTTCACTATGAATTCTATGTTTATCCTCGGTCACTAATGGTACATGATATAATTGTCCACGTAGATTAAGGTCCTGTCACAGCTTAATAACCTACACATACATTCCGGTCAAAGTCTGTATGATATTATTACTCAATCTAGTCTAGTCAATAACGAATCCGGTCAAGGTAGCTACTGCCTATTCTAGTGTTACTCCTATCATTCACAGTCACGTACTCTGATAGTTTAACTATAGATAATAGATTCTACAACTAAGTCTGCGGTGCAAGGCTTCGCTTAATTGTCTAACCTAATTATCATGCAATTGAGTTCGGAATAATAATACTAAACTTAATCATGCAAATTAAGAACAAGACCTCAAAACATATTATTCATAGATCAAAATCCAAACCGAGTTCAGTGAGTTTAGCTACTCATGCTGATGAATACATCTCAAGAATAATTAAATAACAACTAAAATAACAAGACAAATCTGTATGGTGCGTCGTCAGGCTCGCGTGACAGCTTGCGCGCGTCGGAGTTCTGCTCTGAGCTCTGCGCGTGTCAGCTCTCTAAGTGTCTGTGATTCCATGAAGCTTTATATTTATAGCCTTGCCTCCTAGGGTTTCCACGAATATTTAGGCAAGGATATCTGTAGGAAATCATCTATATCTCTAAGAATCAGCTTAGGAAATATTAAATCTCCAAAAACCGAACTTAGAAATATCTTTAGCGCGTGATGGCGTCATCGTCCCGGATATCTCGCTATCTGCTGACGTCACCGTTTTGCTGTCTACTGTGCGACCCACACTCGCGCGCCATAGTGCTCGCGCGCTAGTGGTCTTCTGTCCTCGTTTGTCAAGTTGTTGTCTTTTGTTCTGGAAATCAGCCTTCTTGTTGTGTTTTCGTTCTAACTCATCTTTTAGACCTGAGATACAAAACTACACCAAAAGCGTAATCTTATACTGAAATATGTTAGAATATGAGCAATGTAAAGAACTTAAAGTAGCGTACAACTACACTCTATCACCGCCGCTTCATCACCTCCGCTAAATATCCCTGATCCTTCTCTCTAGTAATCTTCTTCGCCACTGTCCATCTCCTTCACCCTTTTCAGTTGACTCATTGAGACGAAACGGTCTGTCCATTGTATAAATTGAGTTGTCGATTGAATGGTAAAGAGTTAGCGAGCGGAGCAATATTAATGCAGAATGGGCAGTGGCGAGGACGTTTCTATATTTCCTTTGGATGAACCTACTCAAGATCTAAGGAGAGAGTATGAGGTACTCTGATAGGGTCGATGTGATTGAAATTGTATTGGAATATTTTGAAATTGTGGCATTCTGATAGTTGTTTATATTGCAGGAAAACAACCGGTCTGATTAAAGTTGTTGATGTCTAATATTCGTGATGCGAACCCTCTGTGGACTTGGTAGCAAGACTTAAAACCCCTAATATTCTAGTCTTCTGTAAGTATAGGCATTTGCCTTACTTGTATCACCTAATTACTATGAACAATATGTACTGGTTACTTTGAGAATCTGAAGGCATTTTCTGTTTGCATTTTCTGTTTGAAGAGCGTGTGTTTCCATTTCGTCTTTGCATTTTATATTTTCCCAATCTTCTTATGTGTTTTGTACAACCATGGAGGCTGCTTGAACTTCGCTATGTTGCGCTTATCACCGTGGATTATCTTTTATGTTGCGTTTTTCATCGCTTATTATCTGCTATGTTGTGCTTATCATCGCTGATTAATCCGTTGGGATTAAAAACTCTACACAAAGTAGTATATTATTAATTTAATATATTTACATAATTATGATACAATTCATATTTATTATTCCATATTATTTTAAGCATATTTTAAATTAATTATGTGCACCAAACTACTAGTTTTATAAGTAGAGATCATACATAAAGTAGTATATAAATATAAAGCGATCTTAAACGTTGATCAACATTAAATCAATGGATAATATGTAAGGACCAAATCACAAATAATTAAAACTACATATACAATTTATAATTAATGAAATATAAATGAGGGTATAATGGGTATAGAAATATAAGAATATATCATCCTACACTAGTACAAAATAGTTATTTAACAACGCTTGTAAATAAGCATTGTAAAAAACACACTTTTAACAACGCTTAAATTAATAAGCGCTTGTAAGGTAATTAAACACAGCGTTTTATGAGGAAGCGCTGTTAAAAGTTTACTACAGCGCTTATTCATATAAGCGCTGTCTAAAGTTCTACTTTTAACTGCGTTTCAAATAATAAGCGTTGTTGAAAGTTTTAAATTAGACAGCGCTTATATGAAAAGCGCTGTTATTACTATACGATAGCGCTTTTATTATAAGCGTTGTCTAATTTAAGACTTTCAACAGCGCTTATACCTTGAAACGTTGTTATTACTATACGACAGCGCTTTTATTATAAGCGCTGTCTAAAAATAATGAATGTGAAGTTATAAGAATTTTAATTAAATTTTTTGAAACAAAGTAAAAATAATAATGCTCTGGTTTTTAACTTATTAAAGCGCTTGATATAGAACAGAGGATGCTGAGTTTTTGGAACAAAATGGATCACCCTAAGAAGGTGCACGTCAGAGGTGCATTTTAGCAGTTTTTGAGCTCCCGATGTCAGAATTGGGTCCATAATACCTCGTTTCGAAAAGAACGACGAGGCTGTCAGGACTATTTTATTTTGATTTTTTTAGTATTTGAAGTTTTTTGTGCATTTTCGGTCGTTTAATATTTTATTTCGAATTTTTAGTATTTTTTCATTATTTCCGCATATTTTATTATTTTCGTTTTAGAGTTTTGTTATTTTCATATATAAGGAAACTTAGCTTTTATTGTTAGACAGTTGAAGTCTAACTTGGCAAGTTGGAGAAGACAAGAGTTCATACCATTCTTTTTTGGATATACTTCTATAAACCACCTTGCTTCTAACCTCTGATTCGAGTCACCGGATTTTCACTGATTATAAGATTACTTAAGTATCAAAGGAATGTTAAGTTTGCATGAAGCCTCATTTATCATGTTTATAACACCGTTTCAAATAATAAATCTTATTTATAACAGCGTTTAATTTAAAAAAGCACCGTCGTAATTAAGGTTCTGAACCCTGAACCCCGAACCCTAACCCTTAATCCAAACCCTAATTATAATAGCGTTTAAATAAATAAACGCTGTAATATATATTAAAATTAATAATAAAATAAGCTTATTTTACAGCGTATGTATTAAAATAAACGCTGTAAATTTATAATTAATAATTTTAAATCAAAAAAATGTATGTATTACAGCGCTTATTCCTTGTAAAAGCGCTGTAAAATACATGTTTTTAGTATTTTTAAGTTTTAAAAATCAGGTAATATATTTTAAAGGTTGTTGTTAAGTTAAGAATTTAAAAACTCAATAAGTAACATTCATTTTATTAAAATATCATGAGAACATATATAAGCATTTGAAATCAATGTCATCATTGTCATTTGAAAATTTTTACTATGTCTCTTTACTAAGCAATAGGTTGAACAATGTACATTTTTTATCAACTATACTTTTCATTAATCAATACACAACAAAAATGCAAGTAAATACAACTTGATTATCCGATTTGTCCGTCATTACTTTTTAATTCATGTCCTCATATATAAATATTTTCTTTAATTTATAAGAATGAATTATTTTACTAGACTGTGAGCTGTTTCGATCAATAAATTTTTCGCTTCCAAAAAAGTTGCTGCGGTTTTAATTTTGTAGACATAGTGATCAACTACTCATTGGAAGCAGGAAGCTGTGACAGTCGTGCTGCAGATTAAATGCAGAAGAATAAATGCAGAAGATGAATAGTCACCGAGACAGAATTTAATGTCCATGGAAAATTGGAAGAAACATGTAATTAATGTGCATGGAAACTTGAAACTCATTACTCCTCACATGTATATAAAAGGTGGCAGGGGTATGTGGGTACAATAAGAGAGAAATACTGAGAAAAGATAGAGAAGGAGAGTAGAGAGACGTGAGAAAAGTGGAAGAGGTTGCTTCTGGGTCTGTGGTTTCTGACACAGGAAGAAGCTAGTTGTCACTCGTAATTCCTGCGTCTAATAGAGGTTTCTGTATCTGTGGAGTTAGAAACAGGATTGTATCAGTGTAAGTCTTCTGAGTCTGTAAACATTATTGTATAAATAGAAATATTATGTTGTCTAGAGTAGCCTGAGATTAGACCAGGTGAACCAGGAAACACTAGTACAGATTATATATTTAACAGCGCTTGAAAAAAAGTGCTGTTAAAAAAACAGTGTTTTAGCAGTGCTTTAATGATAAAAGCGCTGTAATAAATATATTTAGCACAGCGTCTCTTTTAAAGACACTGTAAAAATTATACAACAGCGCTTTTAGTTTAAGCGCTGTCTTATGTAACATATATAACAGCGTTTTTCTTGAAAAGCGCTGTTATAAATATCAATTAAAACAGCGCTTTTAATATAAGCGCTGTTGTTTATATACGACAACACCTTTTATATAAGCGCTGTCTTAATTGATATTTATAACAGCGCTTTTATTATAAGCGCTGTCTAAAAATAATGAAACATCCTAAAAATAATAATGCTCTGATTTTTTTAAAATTTTTTTGAAACACCCTAAAAATAATAATGCTCTTATTTTAGCAGTTTTTGAGCTCCCGATGTCAGAATTGGGCCCATAATATATCGTTTCGAAGAGAATGACGAGCCGGACAAACAAAACGGTGTTTGTTGGGCAAATTCGATCATTTACTATTTTATTTTGAATTTTTAGTATTTTTCCATTATTTTTGAATATTCTATTATTTTTGTTTTAGAGTTTTGTTGTTTTTCTATATAAGGAAACGTTGTTATTATTGTTAAATAGTTGATTTTGAAGTTTTCTGATTTAGAACATTAGTTAAAATGCTAGTTGAACTTGAGAGATGCATGTATATATGCTTGGGAGGGATGCATGTATATATGCAGTGGCGGAACCAGGGGGCGGAGGGGGGCTGGAGCCCCGGCGAGGAATTTTTTTTTTTTTACCAGGTATAATTTATCATAATTCGATTTGGAGCCCCGGGTAAAGTAATTATTTGAGCCCCGGCTGAAAAGATTATTAGAGCCCCAGCTAAAAAAATTATTTGAGCCCCCCCTAAAAAAATTATTTGAGCCCCGGCGAATATTCCGTGCTCCGTCCTAAGCTTTTGAGCTCCGGCGAATATTTCGTCCTGGTTCCGCCACTGTATATATGCATGGGAGGGATGCATGTATATATGCTTGGGAGGGATGCATGTACATATGCTTGGGAGGGATGGCATGTATATATGCTTGGGAGGGATGACATTGCATGGTAATATTTTGTCCAAGTGATGTTGGCAACTATTGTGCTTTGGAGGTGTATATATTATGACTAATTTATCATGTTTCAAATAATAAATTAATTTATAACAGCGTTAATTTAAAAATGCGCTGTCGTAATTAGGGTTCTAAACCTGAACCCCGTAACCCTAACCCTTAATTCAAACCTAATTATAACAGCGTTTAAATAAATATAACGATTAATATATATTAACTTTTAACAGCGTTTAATTTTAAAAAAGCGCTGTCGTAATTAGGGTTCTAAACCCTGAACCCGAACCCTAACCCCTAAATCCAAACCCTATTTATAACAGCGTTTAAAAAGATAAACGCTGTAATATTTATTAAAATTAATAATAAAAATAATTACTTTTAACAGCGTTTAATTTCAAATAAACGCTGTAAATTCATAATTAATAATTTTAAATCGAAAAAATTTATATATTACAGCGCTTATTTCATGTAAAAGCGCTGTAAAAAGACATCTTTTTACTATTTTTAAGTTTAAAAAATCAGGTTATATATTTTAAAAAGTGTTGTCTATTAAGTTAAGAATTTAAAACTCAATAAGTAACATTCAATTTATTAAAATATCATGAGAACATATATAAGCATTGAATCGTTATCATTTAAAAATTTGTAATGTGTCTCTTTACTAAGCAATAGGTTGAACAATGTACATTTTGATCAACTATTATACTTTTCATTAATCAAAACACAACAAAAATGCAAGTAAATAATTATTTTTGAAGTAAATGAGTTATTACCTTCATAAATCAAATTTTCAACTAAATTTGTTTTTTACAAATCAATAAATTATAAAGAAAAAACAAATTGAAAGTCCATCGGAAGCCCAGCCCGATCAAAGCCCATTGAAAGCCCATCGGAAGCCCAGCCCTATGATGTACCGAGTGGGCTTGAGCTTCGTTTCAAGGCCCAAGGCCCGGCCCACCGGCCCGGCCCGTTCAATCATTTACGGCGCCCGACATAAATTGCAGATATATTTCACTATATTTAGTATTTGGATCATATTTTTTATATATATATCTAATTATTTTAAATTATACACTCTACTTCTCATTATATTTTTTCATTTCATTACGACATTCTATCTAGTATATAGAAAAAGAAATTATAAAACAAGCAAATTATATTTTAAATATATTTTTATGTATTTTATTATTTTTAAACTATTTAAAAAATAATATTTTAATTAAAAATACAATTTTTAAATTTTAATTGAAATTAGTATGGGCTTGTGGGCCGGGCTCGGACTTCACGATTTTGATCAAGCCCAACCCGGTCCGAAGAATAGTGATAGGCCGCAAAAATTAGGGTCGGGTCGGACTCGGACTTTGATTTTTGGGACGGAGGGAGTACTAAGTTATGCTGCAGTTAATCAGTTTTCAAACACGACTCAAGACAATACTGCAGTAAGTTTTGCTTACACACATTTGTGTATCAAATCCATGAGATTCTTCCATGCATATATTCTGATATTCAATGTGCGGTGGACGGTGAACACAATTTTTCTCTATGCACATGTTTTTCATTCCAAGTAGTTAATTTTTTAAAGCACATTGTTATAGTGGATGCGGATGGTGATACAGTTTGTCTTTTTTTTTGTATACGGGCAATGCAGTTTGTTTGTTTGTGAGCGCTGTTATTTGTCATTTTTATATCAATAATTATTCGCTTCCAAAAAATTCAATGCCTAGTGTACTGGTTTTGGGTGTTGTGCTATTAACAGATCAACCACGACTCTAGACAAACATAATGCAGGAAATTAAGTTTTTGCCTTCCACACACTTATGTATCCAATCCATGAGACTACTTCCATATATTCATGTGCTGTGGACGGTGACCACAAATTACCCTCCATGCACATGTTTTTCATTCCAAGTAGTTAATTTGTCCATATATATGTTTAAGGACTATATAAATGTAGTGCTTACGCTATTGAAGGAATTAGTAAAATAAGATGACTTCCCTTTCCGTTCTCGTATATGTTTGATATTTTCTGTGATATTCGAAAATGCTCATAGTTGCGAAAAGTTCAGTAGAAAATGATTTCTTGCTGGTTTTGTTTTTGGAGCTGGATCATCTGCTTACCAGGTTTTTATTTAATTAGATATTTCTCAGTTGATAAACTTTAGAAGATGTTTTTAATACTAGAGTGATTGATATTTCTTAATAGGTGGAAGGTGCAGCAAATGTAGATGGAAGAACACCCAAGCATCTGGGACACATAACGCCGAAGCAGGTAGTATCCCTAAACCAATAAGCATTTCTATCCAACTTTTTGGTCATTGTAGAGTTTCTTACTGTGTTGCTTTGAATTCAGCTTCTGTGGCTGGAAGCATGGGTCTTGATGTTAAAACATCTGATCAGTATCACAAATACAAGGTTTTATGCACATTCAATTGTTCTTGTATTCTTTTTTTCTTTCTTTTAGCTTAGCAAGCTACCCTTTCAAAAAAGCGTACCCTTGTCGGTCACAGGAGGATGTTAAGCTCATGGTGGATGCTGGTTTGGATGCGTACAAGCTATCCATATCATGGTCAAGGCTTATACCAAGTATATATATATTATCTTATGTTCTGAATGGATTTAAGCATGTACATTTTCCCATCTTTTATTTTTTGTATCAGATGGAGAGGACCCATCAACCTAAAGGTTTGGAAGTACTAATACAACCTCTTGGATGAATTAACTGCAAACGGTAATTACTTATATATTAGTGTACGTAACGTAATGTGTATTCAACTAATCTGATGATGTGTTATACGTACTGCAGGAATTGAGCCACACGTCAACGCTGTTCCACATTGATCACCCGCAGATTCTCGAAGATGAGTACGGCGGATGGGTTGATCGCAGGATAGTGTACGTATGCATTTGTATTTCTACTGGATTTTCTGGCTAAACGCCTGAAGCTAATTTTATTGAATGAGCAGGGAAGATTTCAAAACATTTGCAGATGTCTGTTTCTATCATTTTGGTGACAGGGTCAAATACTGGACTACCCTCAATGAAGTTAATTCGTTCATATTAATCGGATATGATGTTGGTGATATACCGCCTCAGCGTTGCACTCCTCATTTTTCTTTTAACTGCACAAGAGGTAATTCATGGACAGAGCCTTATCTGGCGGGGCACAATATGTTGTTGGCTCATGCTTCAGCTGTTAAGTTGTACAGAGACAAGTATCAGGTACATTTATAGACTTTCCCAACATAAGTGTTATTGCAACATTAATTGATCCACTTGATGACTTGGTAGGAAAAACAAAATGGTGTCATTGGGATCAATATATTTGGTTACAATGTTTATCCTAACACTAGCTCAACTGAAGACGCTTTATCTGCTCGGATAGCCACAGATTTTCTGCTTGGATGGTAAGTTTTTTATGATTGTGAACCCCAGCCAGCCTATGTTTCTAATTAATGTATGCAGGTTTATGGACCCGTTAACATATGGGGACTATCCCAGCACGATGAAGGAAAAAGCTGGTCCGAGGCTACCAAAATTCACGTTCGATGAGGCTAGAATGGTGAAAGGCTCGTATGACTTCATTGGTTTGAACCATTACTTCTCTACATCTGCAAGCCAAAGGCCTAGTTCAAAGTCTATTGATTTCAAAGACTTTCAGTCAGATATGGGAATTGATATAAACAGTAAGCAACCGACTTGTGTTATTCTAGCTATCCTCATAAACAAAATGATTTTGAGTGAATATGCTTTTGCAGTTCGACCACCTATCAATAAGGATCCACTCTTGAGTGAGGTTAGTCTCGTTTTTGGCTTACGAGCAACAAGTTGCCGTAATATTGTCCGCATACGGCGCCAGTAACTTGCCTTTTATTGCTATTTTCAGTACCCCAATCAGCCTTGGGGTTTAGGGCAGCTGCTAAAGCATTTCCAAGAAGCTTATGGCAACCCTCCCATATACATTCTTGAAAATGGTCAGTTATTCCATGTTATAATAGCCTTACTGATTATTAACACACCTGTGCGTTGGCTAACACATTGTTGCCAGGACAACGGACGAGTCGCAATGTCTCACTCAGCAAGGCTCTGAATGATACCACGAGAGTGGACTACTTGAAAAGCTTCATTGGCAGCTTGCTCGAAGCCGTCAGGTGCTTTTCTTCATTAATTATTAAGCAAATGCTGAACATTGCACTAGCTAAAGAGTTTGGAATATAAATCTTGTGTGTTGCAGAAATGGGTCCAATACCAGAGGCTACTTTGTATGGTCACTGTTGGACATGGTTGAACTGTTGAATCCCTACGGTAATAGTTTTGGTCTATACTACATCGATTTTGACGATCCTGTGTTAGCACGATACCCAAAACTGTCTGCACGCTGGTACAAGAGTTTTTTGAAGGGAGATATAGTGAAAAGAGGTTTCAAGAAACCTGGGGCTGATGGCAGCAACATGCTCAGAGATCAGTAGACTTTGGCTAGTCTAATATCTTCCTGTATCTTTATAAGTCACCTTCATTTTCCATGATAAGAGTTGCTGCCAACTCAATTCCATAGTAAAGCATTTAAGAACAGAACAAACTTTTTACCTGTACGCACATTTTACTTTTCTAATAATAGATTTGAAAAGAACCTTGAGGCTGTTTAATTTTTATGAAACGGGTCATGAGTGTTTATGTGACAACTGCTAGGTATTTTCTGTTAAAACAAATAGAAAGCAATAAAATCTATTTAATTGATAATGATACGTTTATACAGGGGTGTATAAATACACATATCTACATAAGGTTGACGAAAAAACACATCTCACCGTCACAGGAGAGTCGAGGAAAGACACACAACGTGGAGGGAAAAAAAATCTCACACCATATATTAGATGGATAGAAAACACGTCTCATCATAAATAATTGTCTCGAGAGTAGGTTAGTGACATGAGTGAGAAAACCATCAAAGAGAAAACTATGAAAAGTGTCATCATATGCTAATGATAAATAGCTACTGAATAAAACTTGATTTTTTGTACTTTATAATGGCTGCTGAGTGGATTGGTTACGCTAACTAGAATAATGGTTGTTGATTGAACATAACATATGTTGATATGGTAGTGTAACAAGCGATATTTTGCGTAAGACACAAAATAAAGCACAAATAATTTTATTGCTTTGATTTCAAAAAGTTTTGTGTGCAATCTCTATTCCTCCCCTGATTCTAGTACGTGGCAGTGAACGCGTATGTCACGTTTTTCTTGTTTGTTGCTTGAGCAAGGGCCGCGTTGACTTTATTTTGCTTTGACGTTGAGGACTTTTTTGCGTAGCTTTGGCATGCGGTGCGTTGTGTGCACTTGTTGACTGCATAAGCTGAGACGGCGTAACTTTGGCAGGTGATGCGTTGTGTGCACTTGTTGATTGCGTAAGCTGAAATGGTTTGCGTTGGCAAGGGTCGTGTTGGCTTAATCTCGCTTCTTCGTTGAAGATTCTCCGAGTAGCTTTAGCAGGCTTGTACGTTTTCAGCACTCGCCTTTTGCGTGAAGCTAAGTTTTCTCAAAGAGCTCTCCTATTTAATTTTTTCTGGGTGTCTCAAAAGAATATGGAGCTTTTATAGGGAGAAATTTCTACGGGGTTGGGCTCGTTTGTGGGCTATGTTTGCATTCCAATGGGCCAATGGTCCGTTTATTTAATTGATAATTATTTCTTTTTATTTAATTTTTAGCACTTTAATAAAAATTTAATGTCTACAGGTAGTTTGACCAAGAATTCTTTTTAATTGCTCGATACCCTAAATATGTTGCAATACCAGATTTAACGAGAGAAGAGAGCCGCGACGCCACCGCTTCACCCATATCTGGGCGAATCGTCGACTTCTCATAGTGGTAGTAATCGGAGATTGTTGTTTAGATCTATCTGCTGTTATTTTCATTCACGAAGTTCAACTTGCAATCGCAATACTGTCAACGATTAAGATCGAGGATTCTATCAGAATATAGTCTAGGTTAATCCAACCTAGTTCCCGAGTACTTAACCTACAGTTATTCTAGGCATTAAATATTTCAATATTCAACTTATATAATTATTAGATTAATCCATTATAGCATATTACTCATATATAAATGTACTAATTACTGAAAGGTCTAATACACAGATTTTATTTTATTTTTATCTTCTTTGTTTTGAATACTTCTAAGAGCGGTTTTTATTTCCTAATCTGTTTGTTGCTTCCGTTTTAGGTGGTGGTGCCAGCACACACACTGTCACCCTAATTTTTCATTTAAAGGTTTTATTTGTTCTATAACAAGAGGAGCATATGTCTCTCCTAGCGTACACCATATAACTGTCCAAGCTAGTAGTAGACATATTATGGTTGTTGGTGCTTGAAAATTACTTTTTCTTCGTCTTTTGAGACTTGTGATTTCCATGTTCTTATGTTTGGATCCAACGCTTTCTTGGCAGGAGAAAACCATTCATTTTCTCATCCCCATTTCAACAACGATATTAATCCTTAGCAGATCGAATATGTCAGATGCAGATCATCATTTCTTTCAGTCGTTGCCATTTGAATCAATCTTAGTGTTTTCAATTTCAACTATACCCCATCATCTAGACTCTAATGTCATCGCCAATCAAATATGTGGATTTTGGACTCCGGCATAATTTGCCCGATGTTCACCGCGACGCCGGAGCTTTGATATCAAGTTAAAACAAATAGAAAAGAATAAAATGTATTTAATTAATAGTTTTTTTTAAAATTATTACTACTTCATCGCTCAAGGAATGGACAAACCCCATACTCAAGGCGGATATGCACTCAGGAGGGTTTGAACCACTGACCTCTGAGACCAGAGACCGAGTGGCTGACCGCTAGGCCGCTACTCCTTGTGCGTATTTAATTAATAGTGATACGTTTACAAAGGGTGTATATATACACATGTGTACTCTAAATATATGCTGACTAAATGAAGGTTTGACTAAATAAATATAACAAAAATATGACGTAATATGTATATATTGTATTCTATCATTCTCTTCTTATTAATATTGAGTTGGTGAATAAAGTTGTTAAGTTCTTAGGTTTGAGACAAGGAGATCACGTGTTAATTTTTTTTGTTTATTCTGATTATAGAAGTGTTAGCTAGAAGGTTGAATTGGTTTGTTGATGATCTGCTGATATTTGTGAAACCTAACGAAAAGTCTTCTTTTATTTCGTAAAAAGGCTTTAGAAAATTTCTCATCCGAGTCACAATGAGGCTTTATCATTAATGTTGGGAGATCAAATATCTTCTTTGGTGGGGTGATGCTAGAAGTTCATGAAATTTTTGCAGGAATTGATGGATTAGTTATACAAAAATAATTTGTATTGTATATTAGAGTACTGCAAGTTGGAGAAAAAATTCAGTCTTTGATTACAAAATGCCTTTCTTAGGGATGAGAGGCTAGTGTTTTAGTGTGAAGGAAGAACCTCTGTGCTTTGAACGGATAAACCCATTGGTGCTTTAAACAAAGGGCATTGTTTGAGCAAAGGTTCAAATGCTCTTTTATTTGGAAAGAAATCGGGTCATGTTTTTGTTCATTAACCCGACTGATGAACACAATTAGATAGTTCTACAAGTGAAAAAACAGCTTAAATTTGCAGTAAAGATGCAGACTCATTTCTTATGTTTATGTTTATTAAACACAAATAAACATAAGAAATTCATAATGTTTATCCCAAAATCGGTTGATTGATTATCTTGACTTGAAGCGAATTAAAGACAACAATCAACTCTATGAGTTTTTCACTATCGTTGTAAGTGTCCCGTACAAGGATCCGCTTAAGCAGACTGTCTCAGTTGAACCCTGACTAAAACTCAGATCAAGAACTTCAAGAACCCTAACTAATGAACAATCGATTTACCCTGGTATCCTGGTTGAAACTCAGTCAACCAGACTAATCCAGCAAGAAAGAAGTTCACTAATGACGAAAGTGTTTACAATTACACCGATCAAGCCCAAGCTTCCTATCTAATCAATTTCTTGATTTGAAAACTAATCTCCGACCAATACTCTCTTCCCAGACTACCAGCTACTCGACTACTTCAATACCTAACACTATCGAAGCTTCCCGTCGACTACAGCACACAGCCTTTGATTGATTTCTCGGACGCAGATTGAAGAACGCGATTTTGAGAACGAAGACGATTGCGAAGACGAATTGAATTGATTCCTTTTATGTAGCGCGCGCCTGCCTTGGTTTAAATACTCCTTCATTAAACTGACACGTCAGCACCACGTCAGCAATAATAATACTTATCCAAACACCACACGCTCCAAATATCCACGTCACTCTCTTCATCACTCTCTTGCTTCAGCATATCTGATCTCTTGCATCAGCACATCTGACGCAAACCTTGAACAGAGCTTGAACAGAACAGAATTCCAGCCAATTGTCAACATTCTCCACCTTGGCTGTACATTCCTTCCATCACAGTAAACTTCCTTCTCTATCGTTATACCTCCTTCAGTCTGATCTATTAGGCACAACCAAACTTGCTTACGGGAACTGGTTTAGTCAACATATCAGCTGGATTTTCCAAAGTATCAACTTTTTCAACCTTAACCTTTCCAGTAGCAACAACCTCCCTGACAAAATGCATCTTCACATCGACATGTTTGAACGCTCATGAAACACCTGATGTTTAGACAGATGGATTGCACCCTGACTGTCACTAAACACTTCAACACAGCCTTGAGCAAGTCCTAGCTGACTAAGCACACCCTGTAACCATAAAGCCTCCTTAACAGCATCTGTTATTGCAATAAACTCAGCCTCAGTTGTGGACAAAGCTACCACAGACTGTAATCCAGCCTTCCAGGACACAGCAGAGCCAAACACATTAAATACATAACCTGTCTGAGACTTTCTTGAGTCAAGACTTCCTGCAAAATCTGAATCAACAAATCCTGATACAACCTTCTCTGCTTCATCAGCTCCACCGTAACATAAACCAAGATTAACTGAGCCCTTCAAATACCTCATTATCCATTTCACAGCCAACCAATGACCTCTTCCAGGATTAGCCATGTATCTGCTTACTAGACTTACAGCACTTGCCAGATCAGGCCTAGTACACACCATAGCATACGTGAGACAACCAACTACACTTGAATATGGTATGTTTCTCATCTCAAACTCCTCATCCTCATTCTTCGGACACAGATCATTACTCAACTTAAAATGAGGTGCCAAAGGTACACTCACCGGTTTAACATCTGTGAATCCAAACCTGTCCAGCACTTTCTTCAAATAACCAGTTTGCCACAGACACAAAGTACCTTTTGCTCGATCTCTAGAAATCTCCATTCCTAGTGTAGGCATTAAAAAGTGCTGAAAATAAAGATAAATAATTATTTGAATTAATAATAAATTTTAATTCATTTTAATTATTTTGTATAATTGGGCCACAAACAAGCCCATAAGTCAAGCTCAGCCCAACAAGGATTTTTTCTTATAAATAGAAGACTTCCAGTTCATTTGAGGGGATCCAGAAAATTCATCAAGAAAACTTCTCTGAAAAAAACCCTAGCTGCAAGCAGTCATCAAGTACACAGCGTACCGCCTGCTACAGCTAATCAAAGAAGTCAAACGCTAACGTGAGATCAAGTCAGCGCGACCCTCGCTTAGCAACAACAAACTCCAAATCAACAAAACATTACTTTGTTTACTACGCAGTAGAATCATAGGATTACTAGAGATTGTACACAAACTTTCTGAAATCAATACAAGCAACATTTGTTTTTTTTATTTTGTCTTAGTACAAAATATTGAGTTTACAAATTCTGGTGAACTCTACGTGAAAATCTCTACCTCTCATCCCTACTACGTGAACAAGTCCACAAAGACAATGTCTGCTCAACCAAACAGTACTAGCACTCCTAGCCGAACCTACGCAGCAGCTTTGCAAACCGAATCCACCTTCATTGGCGTGCAACGCACTGGTGTCTGCACGAGGAGCATGACGAGAAGAATGGTTGTCAATGAAGCTGCTGCAAGCCTGCGTGCAGCTAAGATACCTACGCGAGAACGCACATTCTCCGCTGCATCCATCGCCGCAGCAGCAACGGCTCTTATTGCTTCCAACTCCCTGCCACGCAAAAGGAACGCACGTGTTGAAGTTATCAACACGCCTTCGCCAAACGTGAGGGTGACTTCGCCAAAAAGCACTGAAACGTTCACGACTTCCACTATGATGGTAGGAGCAAAAACCATAGAGGAACAGATGGAAGAAATGAAGAAGATGCTGGAGCTCGTCATGAAGGACAATGAGGAGAAAAATAAGAAGATTGAAGATCTTCAAAAGGAGGTGAACGGGCTACGCGAGAAAGAAAAGCCTGAAGAAACTGAGGATAAAGTCGCATTGGAAAACAATGAGACAAACAAGATTGCTCCAGCTGAAGGCGAGAAGAATGATGGCATCGTCTACAATGAGAAGCAACTACAGCTCATGATAGCAAACGCGGTGAAGAGCCAGATGAGTGGAGACTGCTCCAGTGGATCGCGCTACATCAAGCCATACACAAGGAGAATTGACGGACTTCGCATGCCTTTGGGTTACCAGCCTCCCAAGTTCCAGCAATTTGACGGCAAAGGCAATCCAAAGCAGCACATCGCCCACTTTGTGGAGACATGCAGCAACGCGGGAACTGAGGGCGATCTACTGGTGAAACAATTCGTACGTTCGCTGAAGGGTATTGCTTTCGATTGGTACACTGACTTGGATGCTGAATCCATCGACAGTTGGGATCAAATGGAAGACGAATTTCTTAACAGATTCTACAGCACTAGACGCATCGTCAGCATGAGCGAGCTGACAAGCACCAAGCAATGGGAAGATGAGCCGGTGGTAGACTACATAAACCGTTGGCGCGCGCTAAGTCTGGAGTGCAAAGATCGTATCAGCGAAACTTCAGCCGTAGAGATGTGCATCGATGGAATGAGTTGGGAGCTTCTCTACATTCTCAAAGGAATCAAGCCACGCAGCTTTCAAGAACTAGCGACACGCGCTCATGATATGGAGATAACAGTCAAGGGACGTGGAAAGAATCATGCATATTCAAAGGCTCCTGCTGAAAAGAAAGAATTCAAGAAGATAGACAAAGTCGTCAAAAGCTCCTCCAAAGAGGCAATGGTAGTCAGTACTGGCAGCGGTCCGGTGAAGATCTCAGCAAAGCCAAAGCAAGATAAGAAGAATGATGTTGCTGCGAAGGACTTCAGGCGAAACAAGCCCACACTGAAAGAGCTTCAAGCAAAGAAGTATCCATTTCCGACTCAGACCTTGCAGGCATGTTAGACGACTTGTTGGAGAAAAGATTATTCAGCTGCCGGAATCCAAGCGTCCCGAGGAAGCTAATCAGACCAACAATCCGAAATACTGTCGCTACCACAGGTTGGTAGCCATAGCATTGAAGATTGCATTACACTGAAGGAGCTGATAATGAGACTAGCCAATGACGGCAAGATCATCCTTGACACTGAGGAAGCAGTAGAGGCGAACCATGCTTCCGCAACGACATGTCAGCAACAACTTCACAAGTGCAGTATTCAGTTCGGGAGCTTTACGCCGACGGATGTATGGATGCCGAGACATCAGTTGCAGCCAAAACCAGCAAAGGAGGCTTATGACGCCGCTTTGAACGCTTCAGATGACATAGATGATGAAGGATGGACACTGGTGACGCGAAGGAAGGCAAAGAAACAAGTAACGCCAAAACCACAACCAATCCACCGTAAAAGAAAGCAAAACGGAAGGAAGCAACTACGTCCCAAAGGAAAGAAGAAGCCGAAGAAGGTAGCAAAGCCACACGTATTGCCAGTTGATCTTTTGAAGCAAAATCCGCCAGCTCCAATCACCCTAGGAGACTTCTTCCCTGAAGATTACCTCAAAGTAACTGTTAACGTAACCTCATCAGCAGAAGAAGATGATAGCATGGAGGAAGTTCAAATGGACGAAACAACAACGTCTTCGACTCCCCAAAAAGAGGCTGACGTGCTCAACGCCTTAGAAGCTCTTTCAACAAGCATGGGATGGAGGCAAATCTTTCACCTGCCTGAGGAGACGCGACGGCTGGTGACAAAAGCTCTTCATAATGTCGAGGTATACAAAGATGACGTGAAAGATATAAAAGACTCTGTATGCACTTCCTGCAACACGGCTTTGACGTTCTCTGATGAAGACCTTCTCTTAGGGTCCAAGCCTCACAACAGACCTTTATACGTCTCAGGCGACATCCGCGGGCAAAAGGTGAGCAGAATTTTGATAGATGGAGGCTCCGGTGTAAACCTCATGCCAAAGACAACCATGCAAGAGTTGGGTATTACGGTTGACGAACTTTCAAATAGTCGCACTGTCATTCACGGCTTCAATCTAAATGGCGAACGCGCAATTGGCATGATTCGCGTAAACCTTACGATGGATGACCTATCCTCGGATACATTATTCCATGTCATAGAGTCGAAGACGTCATTCAAACTTCTCTTGGGTCGTCCTTGGAAGCATGAAAACGGAGTTGTCGCTTCAACCCTTCACCAATGCATAAAGTATTATCGTGGGGGGGAAAGGAAGATAAACGGAGATGTCAAACCATTCACCAAAGCTGACTCATTCTTTGCAGATGCCAAATTCTTCGAGGAGGATTGCGTATCAAGCGAGTTGTTACCATCCAGCATTTCTTCAACTGGAAAGCGAAGCGAGAGGAAAACAATCGCGGATGCAAAGGCGCCCAACGACAGTAAAATCAAAGATGAGCAAGAACGACAATCAACGACAAATAGCAAGTTAAAGCCTCGATCAACTACTCCGTCACAAACCAACACGAAAGAACCAACATCCAAAGGCACTCCCATTTTGCGATACATACCAAAGTCACGCCGCAAGAACGGAGAAAGTCCTTTTGCGGAATGCCGAAGTTCTACGCCAAAACCTCAGGAGGACAAGAAAGAATGGAGAGCAAAAGTTGTCATCCCTCTACCCAACGTAAACCAGACGAGGATTTCAAATCCTCCACCGACAGGATTTGTCTTCTCATCCGGACAATCGCCTGAAGGTAACGAGAAGATAGAAGGGAGATTCGATCCGAACGCATACAAGCTGATGGAGAAAGCCGGATATGACTTTGACAATCCAACCCCACTTGGAGGACGTATTGAAGCCTCACCACTACAGCCTAAATCAAGGGTTAGGTTATAAAACCCCAACACCTGTAAAGATTTCTGCTCGTCGTGGAAAAGATACGTCAGCCACTCTATATGTTGCGACTGAGGACGCTGAGAACGAGAACGAGGAACAGTTTGACACACCCGCAGCTTCTGCTTTTGATAGAATCAGTCCACCGATCATAGTAGCTAAACCATCTGTGTTTGATAGAATCCACAAGCCAGTGGAGCAACGACGTGGCTCCACAGTATTCAGCAGGTTAGGCAATCGAGGCAAAAGAAACAATGCAGAATAGTCTATGCCAAAGCAACCAATAACAAAACGTTTGAGAAGCTCGGCTTTCAAACGTTTAGGAGCGCAATTGGAATCAGAAGATTGTCAAGATGAGGTTGCGTCTTATCACATTACTGCAGAAGAAGTCTTTAACATTGATGATGAAGTAGAGGCTGATCAAGCTCCAAAAACACTCGAAGACGGGGGGCAATCGACAGTGGATGACTTAGAAGAGCTGAACCTCGGAACACAAGAAGACCCACGCCCAATCTACGTAAGTGCGAAGTTGACAAACGAAGAAAGAGGGGAGTACTACAAGCTTCTGACAGAGTTCAAAGATGTTTTCGCTTGGAATTATACGGAGATGCCGAGATTGAGTCCGCAAGTCGCAGTTCATCGTCTAGCAATCCGAAAAGGTGTTAGTCCCAAGAAACAATCTCAACGTCGGTTCAGACCAGAGTTGGTTCCTGAAATTGAGAAGGAAGTAAACAAGCTCATCGATGCTGGCTTCATCAGGGAGGTTAAATATCCAACATGGATTGCAAACATCGTTCCTGTACGGAAGAAGAATGGACAACTACGAGTATGCGTAGACTTTCGAGACCTTAACGACGCGTGCCCAAAAGATGATTTCCCTTTGCCTGTCACGGAGCTCATGATTGACGCGACAACAGGACATGCAGCACTTTCTTTCATGGACTGCACAGCTGGATACAACCAGATACGCATGGCGCCGGAAGATCAAGAGGCTACCGCATTTCGTACTCCAAAAGGTATATTTTGCTACAAAGTCATGCCCTTCGGTCTGAAGAACGCAGGAGCTACTTACCAACGTGCGATGCAAAAGATATTCGAAGACATGATGCACAAAACGATAGAGTGCTACGTCGATGATGTAGTCGTGAAATCTAAAGAAAGGGCAGACCACTTGCAGGACCTCCGCATCGTTTTTGAAAGACTTCGAAAATGTGAACTCAAGATGAATCCACTCAAATGCGCTTTTGGCGTCACATCCGGAAAATTCTTAGGGTTTGTAGTCACGCATAGAGGTATCGAAATAGACCAAACAAAAATCAAAGCCATCCGAGAAATGCCCGAGCCTAAGAATTTGAAAGAGCTACGCGGACTTCAAGGACGTCTTGCATACATTCGCAGATTCATCTCCAACCTTGCAGGACGCTGCCAGCCGTTCAGCCACCTCATGAAAAAGACGCTTCATTCTTTTGGGATGACAAGTGCCAGAAAGCTTTTGATAGCATAAAGACGTATCTATCATCCGCACCAGTACTGGGGGCACCGATTCAAGGAAAGCCACTAGTCCTCTACATCGCGGCGCAGGAGCACTCACTGGGGGCAATGTGCGCACAAGAAAATGAAGAACACAAAGAAACAGCACTGTATTATTTGAGTCGAACCTTGGTAGGAGCTGAACTAAATTATTCTCCAATCGAGAAGATATGCCTCGCATTGGTATTCGCGGTCCAGAAGTTAAGGCACTACATGCAGGCGCATACGGTACAAGTAATATCTAAAGCCGATCCCATCAAGTACATTCTCTCAAGATCGGTGCTCCCGGGAAGACTAGCAAAATGGGCAATACTGCTGAAGCAATACGATCTGATATTCGTACCTCAGAAGGCGACAAAAGGCCAAGCCATAGCAGATTTCTTTGCAGACTATCCCGTGCCTGCGGAATGGGAACTTCTAGATGACCTCCCTGGTGAAGAAATATTCTACATTGACGTGCTCCTACCATGGCAAATGTATTTTGATGGCGCTGCGCGACATGATGGATCAGGCGCTGGAGTTGTTTTCGTTTCTCAAGAAAATCAGCTAATGCCTTTTTCCTTTACGCTCACTGAGTTGTGTTCAAATAACGCGGCTGAGTATCAAGCTCTCTTGTTAGGTCTCCAGATGGCAATCGAAATTGGTGTGAAGAACATGGATGTCTATGGTGACTCACAGTTGGTGATCAATCAAATTCTTGGAGAATACGAAGTAAAGAAAGTTGACTTGATTCCTTTTCACAAAGCTGCGACTCGTTTGCTCGACACATTTGACTCCATCAACGTAGGACATGTTCCAAGAAGTGCCAATAAGTTGGCTGATGCGCTTGCAAATCTTACAGCCACATTGGCACTGGGGGCAGAAGAAACCATGTCCATCCCCGTATGCAATCGCTGGGTTGTTCCACCAGTGGATGAGAATGATGAAGATGAAAAGACATCAAACGTGATAAGCGTTTACGAAGTTGACAGGGAAGACTGGCGACAGCCCATCATTGAGTTCTTGGATCATCAAAAGCTGCCAACCGATCTAAAACACAAGACCAAAATACGTCGACGTGCGCCAAAGTTCATTCACTATAAGGGAATACTTTACAGACGCTCCTTTCTTGGACAGTGGTTGAGATGTCTTGGTGATGAAGAAGCAATGGAGATCATGCGCGAAGCTCACTCTGGTGTATGCGATGCTCATCAGTCCGGTCCCAAACTTCACGATCGCATAAAAAGAATGGGATACTATTGGCCGACTATGGTGCATGGACTTCGTGAAGAAATGCGATGCTTGTCAATTCAACGCAAACTTTATACATCAGCCTCCGGAGCCTCTACACCCAACAATTTCTTCGTGGCCTTTTGAAGCATGGGGACTTGATGTAGTAGGGCCAATTACTCCTAAAGCGTCGAACGGGCATGCGTACATCCTCGCTGCAACAGATTACTTCTCAAAATGGGCTGAAGCTATCACACTACGGGAAGTTAAGAAAGAAAATGTTGTCGACTTCATAAGGACTCAGATCATCTACCGATATGGTGTGCCACAACGCATTGTGACTAACAACGGTAAACCATTCTTCAACAAGCTCGTGACAAGTCTTTGTGAGAAATTCAAGTTCAAACAGTACAAGTCATCAATGTACAACGCTCCCGCTAACGGCTTGGCTGAAGCTTTTAACAAGACATTGTGCAACCTACTAAGAAAAATTGTAGCAAAGTCGAAGCGCGATTGGCACGAGAGGATTGGTGAAGCATTATGGGCCTACCGAACCACGTACAAGACGCCTACTCAAGCTACACCATATGCTCTGGTGTATTGAGTCGAAGCTGTACTGCCACTAGAACTTCAAATTCCCTCAATGCGCATCGCTATCCAGGAAGGACTCACAGATGATGAAAATGACAGGCTCCGCCTTGCAGAGTTAGAAGCTCTTGACGAAAAAAGACTGCAAGCGCAACAAAGTCTACAGTGCTACCAAGCAAGGCTCTCACGCGCATTCAACAAAAAAGTACGACCGCATTCTTTTCAAGTGGGAGACTTAGTACTCGCATTAAGAAGGCCAATCATCATCTCACATAAAACAGGAAGTAAATTCAAGTCAAAGTGGGATGGCCCTTACGTAGTACGTGAAGTCTACACAAACGGCGCATACAAGATAGTGGATCAAGATGGTGTATGGGTTGGACCTATAAACGGGAAGTTCCTGAAGCGCTACTAGTCCTAATCTACAGAATCATGCAAGGCTCCTAAGCAAGAGCTTAAACTGCATAACTCCTAAGCAAGAGTATAAACTGCATACTAACGAACTACGTTGGCTTGATCTTGCTAACCTCGCAAGTACGTAGGCAGCTTGATTAAACATCCAAGCGCAGCCACAAACAAAACAAAAACAAACAAAACAAAAAATAAAATTAAAAATTAAAAACAAAAAAAACAAAACAAAAAAATGCTCCTGGCCCGGAAGAGCTAAAACTGTGAACGGCTTAAAAAAAAGAGAAAAAAAGACAAAAAAAGACAAAAAAAAGACAAAAAAAAGACAAAAAAAAGAACGAAAAAAAGAAGAAAAAAGGACATTTATTGATTGTAAAAGAAAAGAATGCAGAAACAAGGAGATAAACCTAGCTCAAACTACGTCAAGATTTTCTCTACTCTCTTCCAACTTACGTTGCATCATCCTTAAGCTGTCCACATTCGCTCGAGAGGCAACTAAATCTCAAAGCTTAAGTTGAAAAGAAGCTACTCTGGATCTTGCAGCTGGTACTACTTTGACTTGCTGATGATGCTTCTCTTGTAAACGAGCTTCCTCTTAACACAATGCAGCTTTCTTCTCTGCTATCAAGGATAGTTGCTTGCTCTGTTCGTCACCAGAAGTTCTTTCTCAACAATCGCTTGAGCAGACTAAAAGTCTTTGTCCGCCTCAGAGATGTAACGTTCAAGTCGGTCTACATCGTTGGTAACAGTCGTTGAGGCAGCAAGAAACGCTTATACACTTCTCACATGCGCGTCAACCTTACCTCGAAGGCCAGATGTGTCACCGCTAAGATTTTCACTGCATTCGTAAACGCCGTCAACATGCATGGGAAAATCCTTTAATTGATCGTAAGGCGTCCCTTTAAGTCTGTCAAGTAGTCGTTGCCCAAGCAACGCCAGGGTTTCGCTCATCAATATCCCTAACTTCCCACTAGTATTCGCAAACAACACCTACCGCGGGAGTATGCACTGGGGGTACCGTTGCTTAAAAAGCATCAAGATCCCCAGCCTCCAAACGATGTTCTTCGTTGACAGCATCCACCGCCGGAGTATGTGCTGGGGGTACCGCTGCTTAAAAGCATCAAGATCCCCAGCCTCCAAACGATGTTCTTCGTTGACAGCATCCACCGGGGAGTATGTGCTGGGGGTACCGCTGCTTAAAAAGCATCAAGATCCCCAGCCTCCATACGATGTTCTTCGTTGACAGCATCCACTGCGGGAGTATGTGCTGGGGGTACCGCTGCTTAAAAGCATCAAGATCCCCAACCTCCAAACGATGTTCTTCGTTGACAGCATCCATCGAGGGAGTATGTGCTGGAGTACCGCTGCTTAAAAGCATCAAGATCCCCAGCCTCAAAACGATGGTCTTCATTTACAGCATCCACCGCAGGGAGTATGTGCTGGGGGTACCGCTGCTTAAAAAGCATCAAGATCCCCAGCCTCCCAACGATGGTCTTCGTTGACACGCGGGAGTATGCGCTGGGGGTACCACTGCTTAAAAAGCATCAAGATCCCCAGCTTCCCAACGATGGTCTCCGTTGACAAGCATCCACCGCAGGAGTATGTGCTGGGGGTACCGCTGCTTAAAAAAGCATCAAGATCCCCAGCCTCCCAACGATGTTATTGTCAACTTCTTGATCACCTTGCATAAACATGAGCAAATACACACGCGCAAACCCCACGACTATAATTCATGTTATCAATGATATATACGAAGGAGAAGAAAGAAGGTGCCATCAAGTTACTTGATATTCGGGAATAAGTGTGGAGTTAACAACTTGGACTTTAATGGTATGCTGAATCAAATAACTACATCACACAAAACCAAAACAAAAATTCAGCAGTACACTCAAACAAAACAAAAACAAAAAAAATCAGCAACACAGCTCAGCTTTACAAAACTCAGCAGTAATGTTTTGAAACAGCAGCAAGACTCATATAAACAGCGATTAAGCAAAGACAAACTTGCAAAACAAACTCGTAATTTCAGAGTCTAAATAGTTCAGCAATTAGCTAAAGGATGAAGGCCAGCAAGGAATTCGCAAGAGGGTCAGCACTGTCCATCAAAAGGAAAAAAGCTTAAATTGGCAGCCATCATGACAATCAGACAAATAAACTGTAATTGACATGAGGCATTAGAATAAAGAGAAAGAAGACTTATTATACACGCAGAGTTAGTAGCCGTCTGTATGAGCAGGTTGTGAAGGCTAACAGTCAAAAAAAAGTGTGTATATATAGAGATGAAAGTCGTCATTATCAACATCAGGAATCCAAAAGCAAGATGATTATCAAAACCAATTCCTAATGCGATTAGAAATTGTCAAAATCAAAAGATCGAAAATAATCAGAAAATCGAGATCATTATCAAAATCAATGCCCTAATTCAACTAGGAATCAACAAAATCAAAGGATCAAAGATAAGGAGAGTCTGGAATCGGAAATCATTATCAAGCCAGAGCAAGCTTGATGTCAAAAGTCATCATTATCAACAACAACAAAAAAATCAATATTATCAAAGACATGGAGGTGTGATTCCCTAACCTGAGTTGAACTCATTTGGAAGAATCACAGCCGCCTCAAGGAGGTGTGACTAGATCAAGTCGTTCCTTCGATTCGTGCTACCACCATGGCCACTTCGGGACCATTGAAGATCAAATTCGATGATGGCGACAAAATCAGCCGAGTACCGATCGACGGCGAGTTTGCTTCCCCTCACGATCCTTCTTCGAAAGTGAGCTTGATCGCAACAAGCCGGGGACGACATCATTGGCATTGACTCAAAGACGAGAGAGACTAAAGAAGTAGAAATTGAGATTGAGGAAGTGAAAATCGAGAGTGAAGAGAACGGAGCATTTGGGTTTCGATTGAGAAAGTGATGCAAAATTGGACACGTCTCAAGTCACAAGTGACTCACGTGATAGGGAAGTGCTCAAATGGAGCTCTTTAGTTTCATTTTTTGATTAATCAAGAAATCAAAGAATTTAGGAACATTCTGCTAAATTATAAAGATTATCGGACACATGGTTAACTTGCATTACGACAAGTAATGAGTTAGTCAAGTCTTTACTCGCTAAGTTGGATAACAACAGAGTACAAAATATTATGCAATCGTCTTACGATGAGTTTGACACATGCATATTTTTATCATTACGACAAGTAATGAGGGAGTCAAGTTATTACTCGCCAAGTTGGACAACAACAGAGTACAAGACATCCTGCAATCGTCTTACGATAAGTTTGACACATGCAAATCCTTATGAATCAGGACCATGTCACTAACAACACTTAAATGTTGCGCATAACACGGTCCAGAGGGGTAATTTGTAGGCATTAAAAAGTGCTGAAAAATAAAGATAAATAATTATTTGAATTAATAATAAATTGTAATTCATTTTAATTATTTTGTATAATTGGGCCACAAACAAGCCCATAAGTCAAGCTCAGCCCAATAAGGATTTTTTCTTATAAATAGAAGACTTCCGGTTCATTTGAAGGATCCTGAAAAATTCAAAAGAAAAACTTCTCTGAGAAAACCCTAGCTGCAAGCAGTCATCAAGTACACAGCGTACCGCCTGCTACAACTACTCAAAGAAGTCAAACGCTAACGTGAGATCAAGGTAGAATCAGAGGATTACTAGAGATTGTACACAAACTTTCTGAAATCAATAAAGCGACATTTGTTCTTCTTTATTTTGTCTTAGTACAAAATATTGAGTTTACACTGAGTTTTTCATTTTTCATTTCGGCAGGTGGACTGCATAAGTTAATTGATGAGGATTTTTGTTGTTTGAACCACTAGCTAAGCACTTGATGAAAACAATTGAAGATTCTTGATGTTATACTTGTAATTTATACGTGCTTGATAAATTAATAATATATTTTTCGTTGTTCAGATTCCGACTTGAGCATAGTGCCATGTGAAGTTTAGTTGATGATTTGGAGTTCTTGGCTAGTCCTATGGCAGTTTGGTGTTGGTGTAGCGAGAGGTAATATCTTTTTGTTTTGTTATCTCTAATGCTTTTACTTGTTGGTAAGAGAATATAACTAAGCAGCTGATAACTGAACAAAGTTTTGTAACTAATAAAGTCATATGAATAGAGAATGTAGAGCTGATCAAAATCATTTCAAGGCTCCAGGATGAAAACTCTTGGCCGTGAATCGTGTTGTGTGATCATAAACTTGACACGAGTCGGGATTCAGCCTACGCCAACATTTAAATGGTTTGTTATTTAATTCAGGTAATTATTGTAATAGCATTGAAAACTAAGGAGTATATCTCCACATCTAACCCTTGATGCCTTTTTGGCATTTTGTGTCCCCAAAAGTTATATGCTTCCTAACTAGAGACAAGAGGCTTGAAATAAAATATTTTGCAGCTTATAACATAGGAGATCAACTAGTATATAAATGGAAGATGTCATATGCTCTCAATCATCAGTTTATCTTACTAAGACCTGATTTACTGCTACCTGTTACTCGTGCATACAATGAGTGAAGCTCTGGTGAGATGGGTTACATTGTTGAACTGGGATGCTTTTGCGACAAACGCTTCCCCAACCGTCATCACAATGCTAGCTAGTTTAGCTGGACTTCTAGCATACTTCTATGCACCATATTGGGGGCTCAGACGCATACCTGGCCCTCCAGCCTACCCAATTTTAGGACACATACATTTGATCACGAAACACGGAACTAATATATTTTCCAAACTTGCCGAACAATATGGTCCTGTTTTCAGGTATTTTCTTGTAAATAAATGCAGGGCAGATCTTCTTCATCTTCCTGATATATCACATGATCTCAACCGCGGAAATAAGACTCATGTTCAAAAGGGATTTTAACAATATTAATATTTACTGTTATGCAGGTTTCATATGTTTCGGCAGCCGATTGTAATCATTGCTGATCCTGAGCTTTGCAGAGAAATTGGGTGTTAAGAAATTTAAAGACTTCTATGATAGAAGCATCCCTTACGTCATTACCACGAATCATTTGCTTATGAAGGGTCTCTTTTTTTCCAGGTATTTACCATTCAAATAATTTACTAGTAACTCAAACCTGAAAGTACACCAATTGATTGCCATGTGCTTTCAATTCAGTGAGCCAAGATGGTCAGCTACTCGAAATGCAATGTTGTCCGTGTACCAGCCATCCTTTTTGGGGAACTTGGTGCCCACTATGCAAACTTATATTGAATCAGCAGCTGAAAATCTTGATACTAAAGAAGCATTGAGCATTGGATTTTCTAAATTTTCGCTCAAATTAGCAACTGATATTATTGGACAGGCCGCCTTTGGTATCAACTTTGGCCTTTCAAGATCTTCAAACTCAGCTGCTGAACTTAAGGCCTCTTCAGAAAACCAAACCATGAGCAAAAATGAGGCGTCGGATTTTATTGATAAACACATGTATGTCACATCATCACTAAAGATGGATCTACGAGGCTCTATATCCATGATTGTTGGCCAACTTCTCCCGTTATTTCAAAAACCACTTTATCATTTACTGAAACGAATTCCAGGCACTAGGGACTACAAAAATTCAAGTATCAACGAAGGCTTGGCAAACCATATCAATAAGATTGTTGACAATAGAATTCAGCAAAAAGACAGTAGAAATTCAGTCGACTTCTTGTCGCAAATTTTGAAAGCTACAAAGTCAGAAACTGCAAATAAGAGCTTTTTCACTAGGGATTATATGGGTGCACTTGCTTATGAGCACCTTTTAGCCGGGTCTGCGTCGACTGCTCTGAGTCTTGGATCCATTGTTTATCTTGTTGCCGGTCATCCTGAAGTTGAAAAGAAGTTACTCGAAGAGATTGATGCATTCGGCCCAATTGACAAAGTCCCGACATCAGAAGATCTTCAGAACCAATTTCCATATCTTGATTGGGTAAGTTTTTTATAAAATTCAGTGAGCCAACCCAATGCAATAGTAAACAACTGAAAAATAATCAGCACTCTCAACTCACAGGTGGTGAAAGAGGGGACAAGGTATTACACACTGTCACCGCTAATTGCAAGAGAAGCAGGAAAGGATGTACATATAGGAGGCTACTTCATCCCAAAGGTAAAATTTGCATTTACTCAGGCTATGTTGCAGATAATTCAGACACATGCCTGGCAGCATTTTCTAAGAATTTCATAATGGCTCACACTCCAGGGCACTTGGGTTTGGCTTGCACTCGGCGTCCTATCCAAAGATCCTAAGCACTTCCCTGAACCAGAAGTATTCAAGCCCGAAAGGTTTGATCCAAATGGAGATGAAGAGAAAAACAGACACCCATATGCACTTATACCCTTTGGCTTAGGACCAAGGATTTGCATAGGCAAAAAGTTTGCTGTGCAGGAGTTAAAGCTCTCATTGATCCACTTGTATCGTCGTTATGTCTTTGCCAGGGATGGTCCAATCGAGTTCCAATACGGAATCTTCCTAACGCACAAGAAGGAACTGAAATTTAAGGTTATCAAAAGATCTTTGCCAGAGAAGACCAAGCTGTAGCTTGTTCCCACTCTCTTATTATCTACGACGGTAGTTTGGAGTTCAGGCTACCGTCGGAGCTTGTTATCATTGGCCATTTATTATGTTTTTCTGCTATATTGTACTACTTTTCATTTCATAGATCAACCAGTTACATAATGTCAGTGCCGACAGCCGCATTTACCCATCTGTAATGCTTAAAGCTATTATTGTGTTTGTTGGTGTCTTAATCCAGCGAGACGTCTGTTTTGTAAGGCTTAATAGCCATGAACATTAAGCAGACTTCCCTTTGGTGTTTTTTAAGTTTACGTATTTTCAGGTTATCGAATTACCTGGAAATATAGGTCAGGTTACGTAATAACCAGGAGTTGGGGTGTTATGCATAAATAATCAAACTATAGTTGGTTTTTTTTTTTTTTAATTTTAAAAACCCACCCCGCTAAAGCCCCACTGCTTTAGCACCCACCAGGAATCGAACCCATAACGTGTTGGCTTATAATACAACCTCCACTGCCACTAGGCTAGCCCTTGGTGGGCTAACTATAGTTGGTTAAAACATATATTTCTTTATATGATAATTTATTGCCTGGATCGGCAGAAAGGTGACGGCTTATTGGTCATGCGAGCGTCTGGGTTCGAGTCGTATTGTTTGGACTACTTTCCTCCCGTCATCACATGCGAAGAGGCTGAAAAGCGTATATATAAATTTGATGAATAAGGATAAAGCAATGAAGACAATTTTGATAAAATTTCAAGCATTTGTGAAAGGAGAATTTTTTAACTTCTTCTCATGTGTCTTACAGCAGTCAACATTTCGAATCACAGATCGAAGCTTAGTATTTTAAGTAGCTCATGGCGCTGGCTAGAGATTTCATCTTGATGTAGGAAGAATTTCAAGATTTTGGATTTATCCCACATCTTTAGATTTGAAAACTTTGTAATATCATTTCCTATACAATGTTATTTTCTTTTCATTTAATCTTCATCTTTTGATCAATAAAATCAATTGAGTTATCTCAACGATAAGGGTGGATTCCCTTTATTTACGTGAGGACTCCCGTCAACCTGGTGGACTTCAGGAAAATTTATCTTTGAATTTCGCGTTGGCGATTCCCTTAAGGCTTTTGCCGCGTCAGTTGGTAATCAGAGCATGCTTTATCATGACTTTTTATCGCTAATCTTTTTAAACAATGTTTTACTAGCTTCTAGGAATTGCCTGTTAGAGATAATCTAGTTGTAGTTTGATAAGTTGTTTTTATTAATTATGTTTGATTTGGTCGTTAGTGAGAGTCATGTTTTGTCCTAGTATTTAGGACTTAGTTACTTAGTGGAGTAGATGGTAACCGTGGATCTAAATTAGTGGGTTTAGTGCTACGTGGGATTAGGAGTTTGTAACCTATTTAAAGTTATGTTTTATCTATGAATAAGAGGCAAAGTGATCACTTAAAAATCTCTCCCAATTCTCGTTTAAGTTCCAACAATTGGACTCAGAGCCGGGTTATTGTAATGACAAAAATTGATAGCAGCAGTACTACTGATGAGGAAGTGATGTCAAAGTCAAAGACACAAGTAAGGGAGACAGCAATTTCCCTTCAATATCCAATACTGAATAAGCATAACTATTGCACCTGGGTGATTCGGATGAAGACTTGTTTGAAAGCTCAAGGTGTGTGGGATGTTGTGGTGTCTCAGGATGTTGACATGAAAGTGGATCAGATGGCGTTGGTAGCCATATTTCAGGGAGTATCTGATGAAACATTCACTCTCCTCGGTGATAAGCTAAGGACGCCTGGGACACGCTTAAAATCAAATTTATTGGTGCTGATCGTGTTAAGGAAGCGCGTGCTCAGACTCTCAGATCCGAGTTTGAAGGACTACACATGAAGGATATGGAAAGTGTTGATGATTTTTCATCTCGTCTTACAGGGCTGGTAAATCAAATTCAGGGACTAGGCGAAAAGATAGAAGAAACCTATGTGGTAAAGAAGTTCCTTCGGTCCGTTTCGGGAAAATATCTGTCAATTGTTTCTACACTTGAACAATTTGGAGATATGAAAACAATGACGATTGAAGAAGTTATTGGTCTTTAAAAGCGTATGAGGATCGCCTTTGCAATACAGGGGACAATGATGTAGAACAACTTATGTTAGCCAAGTCCCAAGGAAATTCAGGGAGGCGTTGTAAAGAATGTGGAGAGTACAATTCCGATAAGAATTTCAAGTTTGATATCAAGAAGGTAAGGTGCTTCAATTGCAACAATTATGGGCACTATGCTGTTGATTGTGCGGTACCAAAAATGATGAGAAAACTCTCCTTACTGAGAAGGTGGATGATGATGAACTTGCCCTTTTATGAGTTGAGTGCTGGAGAAGAAGATGCAACAAGATTAAGGGAGTGAATGTTAGAGATAATCTAGTTGTAGTTTGATAAGTTGTTTTTATTAATTATGTTTGATTTGGTCGTTAGTGAGAGTCATGTTTTGTCCTAGTATTTAGGACTTAGTTACTTAGTGGAGTATATGGTAACCGTGAATCTAAATTAGTGGGTTTAGTGCTACGTGGGATTAGGAGTTTGTAACCTATTTAAAGTTATATTTTATCTATGAATAAGAGGCAAAGTGATCACTTAAAAATCTCTCTCAATTCTCGTATAAGTTCTAACATTGCCTAGTTGTTAAGGCAAGCCTGTTCATCAGGAGTGCAAGAGACATGTTCAGTCGGAGTGCAAGAGACCTGTTCAGCCAAAGTTACAACAAAGGAGGCGCCACACGAACAATGGCGAACCAGCCGGCAGCACCTGTGGTGGATATCAACGTTCTAGCCAGACTATGGCCAGATTAAGTAAACTAGTGACGGCTTTGACAACTGTTATGACCAATCAACAAGAGAGGAGAGAAGAGCAACACCATGGCAGAAGGAAAGATTAACCTCTACAGAGGAGAGAAGACTCACCCCCTCAGCGAATGGAAGCACAACGTCACTAACAAAGAAGAGTTGATTCTGATTCTGAAGATGAGCACGAGATTGATGACGAGTTTGAAGTTGGAGATCAGAACAATCATCATGATTATCGAGTCAAGGCGGATATTCCGTTGTTCTATGGAGAAGAGGGAATACAAGAGGATGAAGAAAAAGTGTGTGCTATTCGCGATTGGCCAACCCCGAAATCAATCACTGAGGTGCAAAGTTTTCACGGACTAGCAACCTTTTATAGGAGATTTGTTTGTTACTTTAGTACTATAACGGCACCCATCACTGAATGTTTGAAGAAAATGAAGTTCCAATAGGGTTCAGCACAAGAGGAAGGCTTTGTGCTGATTAAAGAAAAATTATGTATGGCTACTGTCTTTGCTTTACATGATTTCGACAAGACTTTTCAAGTAGAGTGTGATGTTGGTGGAGTCGGCGTTGGAGGTGTTTTATCTCAAGAGAAGAGACCGGTGACCTTTTTCAGCAAGAAATTGAGTGAAGCGCGCCAACAATGGATCACTTATGGTCAAGAATTTTATGTTGTTTATCGAACTTTGAGGCAGTGGGAACATTAAACTATAAGCATTCATTACATATTAAACTATAAGCCCTGTGCTGCTGCCATTGCATATTTCATCATCATTAGCTCCATTCTTCCACGCATTTGAGCCATTAAAATGGTTGATGTTCACCTGACATTCAGAGTCATATCTTCATCTGCTGTTCAACATCTCATTTCTGATACATTCTTTGTCTGATTATTATTCCACCTATTTCTATATGCATTTTAATACTACCAAGTCTGAGGTATTATCTTATTGCTGGAATGTAAGGTAGTTGTGCTTCACCTTTCAATCTCAAGTTATTTTATTTGTTCCGCCCATGTCTGACCTAGTGTTTTTGTCTTCTAAGCTCAGCATAATGCAGTTTACCGACATTCCGTAGGTTAGTCAATGTAAGTTAATCTTGAACTTTTCTGAATGTGACAGCTGAACTTGTGTGGTTTGTCTTATGGTACTTGAACAATGGCTATTCAGCTTTATCAACTGTGTTTTTCTTTTATAGATTGTGGAAGGCTCAAGTGCTTCATAGACATGAGTATGTGAAAATGATAACCAATAATGCTGTTGTAAATTTTTGGAACATATATTTTTACAAAAATGATTCAATGGAATTGCATTGTTTCCCACTTTTGTATCACTTTGCTTCATATTAGGCTTACCAATTTTTTATCCTTTCTGTTTCTATTTTCTCAAATCTGTTCTCTTTTGATTTAC
>QZGG01002697.1:0-33581 GCA_006409495.1 Sedum album
TTTATTAACGCGCCGTTTTAATTAGTATTTACAACAGCGCTTTTGTAAAACAAGCGCTGTCTTAAATTGTATTTAACACATCGCTTAATTATAAAAGCGCTGTTGTAAATTTATTACAGCGTTTACGTAAGAAGCGCTGTGTTAAATTGATTTATTACAGCGCTTTACGGTTAAAGCGCTGTTAAACATATAATTTTTTTACAGCGCTTAAATACAAGCGCTGTTGAATACATAATCTGTACTAGTGACCTTATGTTCCACCACTTCCATTCCCAAACAGACAAAAGAAGGTAAAGAAACAGCCGCATTCAAGAAGTTTGCTGAAATTCTCAGAAAGCTTAGCATCACTCTACCATTTTCAGAGGTAATTTCTCAAATGCCCACTTATGCTAAATTCTTAAAAGATATTATAACTCATCGTCGTGAATTATGTGATGTAGACCATGTTGCCTTAGGACCTAATTCTAGTGCCGTAATACAACGTAAGATGCCTAAGAAACAAAAAGACTATGGTTCATTCACTATACCGATCGCCGTAGGAGATATAGATATCGATGATGCCTTATGTGATCTAGGAGCAGGAGTTTCCATAATGCCATTTATCTTATATAAAAAATTAGGAATAGGAGAACTTTCTAGCACCACTTTAATTCTTAGACTAGCTGATAGGTCTAAACGAGTACCAATTGGTGTGTTAGAAGATATGCCCGTTAAAATTGGAGAATTCTATGTTCCTGTGGATTTTTATGTATTAGAAATGGATGATAACCCTTATGCCGAAATTCCTGTTATTATGGGAAGACCATTTTTACACACAGTCAAAGCATTGATAAATTGTGGCGATGGTTCAATCGAGTTGGACCTAGGTAAGGACAAGGTAAAATTTTATCTTTCTAAAATGATGAAAGCACCTACTTGTTCTTTGGATTGTAATTTGTTTGATGCTAATATTTCAAATAGTGATATAGTTAATATTTCCGCGCTAACAATTCTTGAAAGTGAAGGAAAGAAAGATGAAAATATGTCGAATCTCATGGATTAAACCGAGTACTCGACCGAGTCATTTTCGGTCGAGCAGAATTCGGTCGAGCAGAATTTAACCGAGCAGGAATTTGCATGTAATCATTCAATCATAAGAAGCTCGAGCAAAGGTAACGAATTTGGTCAGGAATTGAAACCTCTTCCACCAAATCTAAGGTACGAATTTTTAGTTTCAGAAAAATTTTCACCAGTGATCATAAGTGCTTTGCTAAATCAAGATGAAACTATGAAACTCATGCATGTTTTACGTACACATAAAGATGCTATAGGACACTCTATAGATGATTTAAAAGGAATTAGTCCCGACGTATGCATGCATAGGATTCGTTTATGTGATGACGCAAAACCATCTAGGGAGTTTCTTAGGAGACTAAATCCCAAATTAGGTGAAGTTGTTCTGAAAGAAATAACAAAACTTAGAGATGCAGGAATCATATACTCGATCCCCCACTCAGATTGGGTTAGCCCAATTCACGTCGTTCCAAAGAAAAGAGGATTAACCGTAGTTAAAAACGAAAATGATGAATTAATCCCACCAGAACCGTAACCGGATATAGGATGTGTGTCGATTATAGAAAACTTAATAAAGCAACTAAAAAAGACCATTTCCCTATTCCATTCGTGGATCAAATGTTGGAAAGACTTTCCGGGCACGAGTACTTTTGTTTCCTCGACGGGTATAGTGGATTTTTTCAAATACCTGTCCACCCCGAGGATCAAGAGAAGACCACGTTCACATGTCCATATGGAACGTTCGCGTATAGAATGCCTTTCGGGTTATGCAACGCTCCGGGAACTTTTCAACGGTGTATGATGTCCATTTTCTCCGAGTACCTCGAGAAGACTATGAAAGTTTTTATGGATGATTTTTCAGTTTACGGAGACTCGTTTGACGATTGTTTATCGAATCTTTCCAAAGTTCTAGCCCGATGCATCAAGATGGACCTAGTTTAAACTGGGAGAAATGTCATTTTATGGTTCAAGATGGAATAGTGCTCGGACATCTAATTTCAAAGCGAGGTATCGAGGTCGACAAAGCCAAAATCGAGGTGATCGAGAAGTTCCCACCACCTAAGGATGTACGAGGGATTAGAAGCTTTCTCGGACACGCCGGATTCTATAGAAGATTTATCAAAGACTTCTCGAAGATAGCAAAACCACTCACAAACCTTCTCGCTAACGATGTTAAGTTTGTGTTCGATGATAAATGTCATGAAGCATTCGAGACGTTAAAGAAGTTACTCACAACCGCCTCGATCGTTCGAGCACCAAATTGGGATTTACCGTTCGAACTAATGTGCGATGCAAGCGACGGCGCAATTGGAGCATGCCTCGGACAGAGAGTTGATAAATGTCTTCATGTCATTCAATACACGAGCAAGGCACTCGATGCAACCCAAGAAAACTACACCACAACCGAGAAGGAGATGTTAGCGGTAGTTTATGCGTTCGAAAAATTCAGACAATACCTCGTTGGATCGAAGACCATTGTTTACTCGGATCACGCAGCGCTCAAATACTTGATGAACAAAAAGGACGCAAAACCAAGACTTATTAGATGGATCCTTTTATTGCAAGAGTTCGACATAGAAATCAGAGACAAGAAAGGAGTCGAGAACGTACTAGCCGACCATTTATCTAGACTCGAGACTACCTTAGAGGATAACGGAAGTGGAGACCCTATTAAGGATTCATTCCTAGGAGAATACTTGTTATCCATAGACTCAGCTCAAGACAAAGACCCGTGGTACGCAGATTTTGTGAACTATCTTGTTTGTGGAACACTACCACCAGAGATCACGTATGCACAAAAGAAGAAATTTCTCCGAGACGCTACTCGATACTATTGGGACGAGCCTTATCTTTATAAGTTAGGAGTCGATGGCATAGATCGTACGTGTGTAGCAGAAAAAGATCAATATAGAATCTTACGCGAATGTCATTCTTCATTCTCGGGAGGACACGGATCCACATCCAAAACAACCGCTCGAGTAATGCAGTCGGGATTCTATTGGCCAACTATTTTTCAAGATGCTCATAAGTATGTTCAATCGTGCGATGCTTGCCAAAGATCGGGGAATATTTCGAGGAGAGATCAGATGCCCCAGAAGGGTATACTCGAAGTAGAAATTTTTGATGTATGGGGAATTGACTTCATGGGACCTTTTCCTTCATCTTACGGAAACAAGTACATTCTAGTATCGGTTGACTATGTATCTAAGTGGATAGAAGCCATAGCCACACCCACATGCGATGCCAAGTCCGTAAAGAAATTATTTAAGAAGATCATTTTCCCAAGATATGGTGTACCTCGAACTATCATTAGTGACAATGGAACGCACTTTAAGGAGAAACAACTCGAGAAGATGCTTCGAAAACATGGAGTTTATCACAAGATTTCGACACCCTATCACCCCAAAACCAGTGGTCAAGTAGAAGTTTCGAATAGAGAGATCAAAGCTATTTTAGAAAAGACTATTTCAGGGGCAAGGAAGGAATGGGCGTCGAAGCTAGATGACGCACTATGGGCTTATAGGACAGCCTACAAAACCCCTACTGGTATGTCTCCATACAAACTTATCTTCGGAAAGCTTGTCACTTGCCGGTAGAGATCGAGTATAAAGCCATGTGGGCTATCGAGAAGATGAATTTCGATACTAGAGCTGCAAGGGAACACCGTATTCTTCAACTACATGAACTCGAGGAGATACGCTTAGACGCATATGAAAGCGCGAAAGTTTACAAAGTGAAAACAAAAAAGTGGCACGATAAGAAAATTATTGAGAAGAGATTTGCAGTAGGAGACGAAGTGCTACTCTACAACACTAGGTTGAGATTATTTCCGAGAAAATTACGTTCCAAGTGGTCCGGACCATTCAAGATATCTAAAGTTTTTGACGATGGACACGTGGAATTATATACAAAAGAAGGAGACACATTTAAGGTCAACGGACATAGACTGAAGAATTATCATGCTGGAGACCAATGCTTTTTAGTAGAGCAACTCAATCTCTATGAGGTCGGGTAACTAAGAAGTGGAGCATATCCTCTCGAGAAGGGATCCTAGCAAAGGACTTCTCGAGTGTGTTTCTTTATATGAAGACACGGCTACGTCCTTGCCAGGACGTTAATCTAGGCCTGTAAGTATTTATTTTTCCGCATTTATTTTTCCGCACTTTATTGTTTCTAGATTAGGAAAAATGCAAGTGTGGGGTAGAATATTATTTGGGAAAATTCCGGGGTAAATTCTTTCACTCGATCGAGTAAACCACCAACTCGACCGAGTCACGTCACCCAAATTAATATAGATTAAAAATTTAAATGAATTCCTATTTCATTCGATCGAGTAAGATTCTTACTCGACCGAATTGAGTCGACCAAAAACTTAAATAAACATTTAAATAATTTAATCCCCCATTCGATCGAGTAAAAATCTTACTCGACCGATCACACCACCCAAAAACAAAATAAAAAATAAAAAATTAAAATTCAAAAAAAATCAAATTGGAATCGACCAATTTAATTGGTCCATTGGAAATTGGTCCAATTTAGAAAACCCTAAACATCACTCGACCACCTTCCTCTACCACCTACTCGACCGCTTCACCTCACTCTCAAAAAAAATCCCTAAGCCACCGATTCACTCGACCGACCAAACCTCAATTCTCAACAATGTCGAGCGGCAAGGATCAGCATGGGAAGAACAAAGACCCTAGCAAGGAGATGGACGGTTTTCAACCCGCTCACACTTAGCTTTAGGAAGCCATTTCAAGAGCCACGGCTTACTCAACTCTTTGGCTCGAGCAAGAAGGAAGTGGTAAGTTCCGTTGCACCTCACAAACCTACTATGATTGAGCTTGGAATTTATGAGATTGTGGACAACATATTTATCAATGCCGGCTTGATCGAGTGGGAGTATTTGATGGGAAGCCGACACACACACACACCTTGTGGTCGAGTTCTTCAAGTTTGAACCGTTTATAATGAGAATGAATGTGTGTCGTGGGAGTTTGAGATTAAAAAAAGTTCAAGGAGGAGAAGGAGTATATGGACGGAGAATGGTTCTCTCCCGGAGGTGTTATTCCATTTTGTACGGATGAGATGAGATTGGAAGTATGGAGGAAGCTAACCGGTATGCGAGTATGACCCTAATTGCTCACCCAAGTGCCTAACGGATGGAGTATGGAAATACATCCATCGGATTATTTCTACAAACATCAACACTCGTGTTGACCAAGGTGCTCGAGTGTCTCGGGAAGACTTGGATTTATGTACTTCATGGAGCGAGGAGACTCCATTGATTGGTTTTATGTCTTCACCGAGCGCTTCAAGAAGATGATCAACCCTAAGGAAAAGAGCAAGGCACTCGGCTGCTCATCTTTTATCACTTGCCTCGCGGAACGCTCATATTTTGTTTAAGGCAAAGGAGATTTTAGACCACTCGACACCACCCGTTTGGTCACTATGACGTTGATGGATAGGAGGAGCAAAGAGTGGGTATGTGCAAAGGAAATGCCCAAGCGTGCTGACCGGAAAGGAAAGAAGAAATGAACGAAGGACGAGCTTCGAGTGGGAAGAGTGCTAGGAAAGCCTCTTTTTTGTTTATTTGTGTTTGTTTTGAAACTTTTTGGACGTACCGTTTGCGGTACTTTGTTGTTAACTTGAACTTGCGCGTACTGTTTCTATTGTCATTTACCCTTAGAATCGCCAAGTTTTAAGAGCGCAAAGTGAAGCAAAAGGACATTGCTTCACTCGACCGAATCTATGGATCATTCGGTCGAGTAACCCACAACACTTAAACAACTCGACCCAAATTAGAAAAATCAGATTTTTAACCAAAGCCCACTCGAGCACTAGCCCAATTCTTTCCTAAACAAAATATCTCGAGTAACCTAATAAATTCTCAAACTTCCATATATTAAATCTTTGATTTAATATTCCATTATTAGAAACCTTTATATACATATTTATCACACTTTATTAGGTAAGTTACTACTCGAGTAACCTAGAGCTTCCAATTTAGACTATATAAAACCGATCGAGTATCATGGATATCACCATACTCGACCGAATCTACATACTCGAGCAACATGTCTCAATCCAACCTACTAGCCAAAAAACCAATGCACCTCCCAAAGAAGAACTCAAGTTGAGTTTGTTCACACCTATGACCCATCCTACCCACCAAATTTTGACAACATAGACCATGCACGAACCTATGAAAGATTAGCTGAAGATGCAAACCGACTCAAGCCTTTGTGAGCTCGATAGCCCTTCATGACAAGACAATGCAAAGCCTTGGCATTAGTGCCAAAGTTTATGACATGTTTCCGAGCTTCACTCGATGTGGATGTTGTTTTCAACAAGCAATGCTATAAGGAACTTGTCTATGAGTTCATTGCTTCGTTTGAACCTGTTGAAGGAGAAGGTTTTGCATATGATTATGAAGGATGGAAATTCAGAATTCAAGATTTGGATTTTTATTGGACTCGACAAGAAGCATATAGACATCTTGGATTTCCTGAAGGAGGACTTTGTCACTTGGCTACGGAACAACAAAGAATTCAGATTTGGAAAGACATTAGCCGCCAAGACTTCATTGGAGACTATCCTTCACCATCCTCTATTAAGAATCCCGTTTGGAAGTACGTGCATCGTCTGATTGCTACGAATATTAATTGCCAACCCGAAACTGTTGATGTAGTTACCCGAGAGGACTTGAACATTATGTGGGCACTCGACCAAGATGAACACATCAATTGGTTTGATGTGTTTACAACCATGTTCAAGGGTATGCAGCAGGCATACTACTCTTCACAGTACGTGGGTTGTACTTCATTGATCACTAGCATAGCCATCGGTTGCCAATTTATTCTACCCGAGAGATACACAGAATTTCGAATTGGACTTTAACTTTTAAGGAAATTAGCATTCCTAGCCAAAAACCCGCTAATTGGAATTTGCCTATAAGGAAGTAACTGAGGAAGAAGACCCCTCCGAGAACGCGCGCTCGGTTGGGAACTTCAATGATACAAGCAAAGATAAGGGTAAGGAAAAAGCTACCTCGAGCAAAACGCAGTCCAAGAAGCCTAAGAAAAATAATTCGGGTATTGAGTGGTATGAGGTTCGTAGGGTGACTATCAAAGAATTTCGCAAGTCGAATGGAGAACCAATAGAGATCGAGTCGGATGAGTGATTAAACCTTATTTCTTATTTCTTCTACAAATAATCATGTCTTTGTTTGGAAAACAAAGTTAGAAATTCAATAAAGAAGAAATTTATCTTACCAAATTTTAGGGTTATAAAAAAAAAATTCAGAATTAAAACACCTTGAACAAAAAAATAAAACTCAATTAAATTCTGAATTTTGGCCGAGCCCACTCGACCAACTAAGAATGTCACTCGATCGAGTGAACCTACACTTAAACGAAATTAAACTCTTCCATTCGGTCGAGTCATCTGGTTCACTCGACCGAATCAAACTATTGGGCCATATCACCTTAAACATTAAACAAACCTAGCCCAACTACACAAAACAAACCCTAACTCGACCGATTCAAACACTTAGCCGTTTTCACTTCACTCAACCAAAATCTCACCTTTCCCAAATCCTACACAAATTCGAACACCAATGGAAAACCAAGAGCGGAGCAAAGTAGTTTTCAAGAGAAGAAAGTTGTCTAAACAAAGAATTGAAGTCACTCGACCGGAAGAGAACCCTCACCCGGCCGACTCGAGTACAACTCGACCTATTGATGGTAACAACCCCTCTTTTGTTGAATCTACTCCCTATCCGTTCAATGCACAAATTAGACTAGATTCGGAGATGAAAGTAAGAGAAAAGAAGCTTAGGAATTTCAAAGTTCTTACTCCTTTATTTCCGGACATTGAATTTCTAGACAAAGTGGTGTTGACTTTTGATAAGATTGAGCCGATGTTTAAGAGCCATGGATTAGGATTTGTGTTTGGTGATGATCCGGGCGTGTACGAAAAGGTAGTGCGCGAATTTATTTATTCACTTAAGACCAAATGGCGAGTGGTCGAGTTAAGAAGTCACAAGGTAGAAGTAGTGAAAGAATGGAAATTTCGTTTGGGAAACAAGGACTTTGTTCTCTCTAGTGATGATTTAAGAATTGCATTTGGTTTGGAGCATTGCGAACCATGCTTACCGATCACTAAGAATATGAGCACTACTACAGATCAGATTTATAACAGCGCTTTTTTTTGCCCTTTAACAGCGCTTCTTGAAGCGCTGTTGAAACGAGTGCTGTTGTAAATCACTGATTTATAACAGCGCTTTTTAAAAAAAAGCGCTGTTGTTTATAGGCATTTTCAACAGCGCTTATTTAGTATTAAGCGCTGTTAAAAATGTCTATAAACAACAGCGTTTTTTTAGAAAAGCGTTGTTATAAATCTCCGATTTATAACAGCACTCGTTTCAACAGCGCTTAAAAAAATGCTGTTATTTATTGTATTTTTTACAGCGCTTAAATTAAAAGCGCTGTTAAAAATAATTACTCATAATTATTATTATTTTTATTAATTAGAAAATTTAAATAATTCGAATATTAAATAATTCAAATTAAAGTGTTGTTAAATATTTCGCAATAAGATATTTATTATAATATTTTCGGGGATCAGAAAAAACAGTTTTTGAAATTTAATAATAATTAAACCCGCTATATATAAAAGGCAATCAATTTTATTTAAATCGTAATAGTAAAATGAAATTGAAATCGATTTTAACTTTCGATTTTTTTTACTAAAACCCTAGCCTTCTCGTACTGAATTTGTCTCGGTGCTCGTCTTGAATTTGTCACATTCCCTTCGACATTATCACAAAATTCAACAAATCTGCAAGAAAATAATAGTGTTAAAATCATAGTGTTAATATAAAACGAAACAAAACATAAAAGAGTATCCTTACTCGAATCGGTGAAGAACTAAAATAACATGACACAAAAATTTCAATGCAAAGTTTGATATATATAGAAAGATTGTAGCGGGAAGTTTGGGCGCGTAATTAAAAATTCCGAAATTTTAAATATGGAATGTGGACTGTTAGATTATTTTAAGCAACGATTGGGATTAAAATCTGTGCGAAACTGAGCCGACCAATCACGTCATTTCTCTCTTTAACAGCGCTTAAAATATTTAAACGCTGTTAAAGAGTATTTTTTTAAAGTAAATCGAATTAAAAAAACTTTCAACAGCGCTTATCATGTGTTTAAGCGCTGTCGTATAATATTTACAACAGCGCTTAAACATAATAAGCGCTGTTGTAAACGTGTTGATATTTGTTTTGTTTTTTCTTTAGAATTTATTGATTTTAAAAAAACAAATTTAGTTGAAAATTTGATTTATGAAGCTAATAACTCATTTGCTTCAAAAATGATTATTTACTTGCATTTTTATTGTGTTTTGATTAATGAAAAGTATAGTTGATCAAAAATGTACATTGTTCAACCTATTGCTTAGTAAAGAGACACATTACAAATTTTTAAATGACAACGATTTCAAATGCTTATATATGTTGTCATGATATTTTAATAAATAGAATGTTACTTATTGAGTTTTTAAATTCTTAACTTAACAACACCTTCAAAATATATAACCTGAATTTTTAAACTTAAAAATACTAAATAATGTCTTTTAACAGCGCTTTACAAGAAATAAGCGCTGTAATATATAATTTTTTCCTATTTAAATTATAAATATGAATTTACAGCGTTTATTTGAATTTAAACGCTGTTAAAAAGTAATTATTTTATTATTATTTTGAATATATATTACAGCGTTTATTTTTTTAACGCTGTTATAATTAGGGTTTGGATTTAGGGGTTAGGGTTCGGGGTTCAGGGATTAGAACCCTAATTACAACAGCGCTTTTTTGAATTAAACGCCGTTATATAAATGAGTTTATTATTTGAAACGATGTTATAAACATGATACATTAGTCATAGTATATACACCTCGAAGCTCAATAGTTGCCAACATCAAAGACATTGTCAAAGAAATTTAAAACAAATATGGTATCACCAATAACAAACAAAGTAACCACAATGTGAAGGTGCATATCTCATTGTGAAGGTGCATGTCTCATTGTGAAGGTGCATGTCTCATTGTGAAGGTGCCATAATATGTACGTCTCTTTATTTATTGTGAAGGTGCATGTCTCATTGTGAAGGTGCACTAATGCCACGTTTTGGCCTACTAAGATTAAAGCTAAAAATCTTACGTACCATTAAAATGCTATTTGATGCTTTGCGTGACAACATAACCCAAAAAAAAAATTCGAAAATAATGGAAAAATACTAAAAAATCAAAATAAAATAGTAAACGACCGAATTTGCCCAAAAAACACCATACCTCACGAGCAAAGCTGGTGATTTCTGACGGGCTCGTCGTTCTCTCGAAACGAGGTATTATGGGTCCAATTCTGACACCGGGAGCTCAAAAACTGCTAAAATGCACCTCTGACGTGCACCTTCTTAGGGTAATTAGCTTTTGTTGTTCCAAACTCACCATCCTCTATATGTATCAAGGGCTTTAATAAGTTAAGTTAAAAAACCAGCGTATTATTATTTTTACTTAGTTTTCAGAAAATTTAAATTAAATTTAAATAAAATTATTTAAGACAGCGCTTTTATGAAAGGCGCTGCGGTAAACATTTGACAGCGCTTTTTATATAAGCGCTGTTTTAATTAGTATTTTTAACAGCGCTTTTTTGGAAAAGCGCTGTGAAATATATTACTTAAGACAGCGCCTAATAATATAAGCGCTGTTGTATATTTTGTACAGCGTTTTCTTAAGAAGCGCTGTGTTAAATACATTTATTACAGCGCTTTCTTTTTAAAGCGCTGTGAAAGATCTAATTTTTTTAACAGCGCTTTATAACAAGCGCTGTTAAAAATATAATCTGTACTAGTGAAACAAATTTATGAAACTTATCGCTAATGGATGATTGTGAAAGGGATTTGTGAGTACTCCCTCTCTAAAAACTCTCACGAGACTATAACTCGTCCACTAGGGCAACCTAGGGGTTTAAAGGCTTGATGCATACGCTCATCCGTGATTCCTACGAAAATGAGTTAGGAGTAATTTTAACTTGCATTTTATTTTTAGGACTTAGAGTTAGAATGTCAGGTTGATTGTTGCATGATCTTCATATCCATGGGAATTGCTTGTGTCTTACTTTCACATATTTTTGAGCATTCTTATATCTTCTTTTATGCGTTTACTTGTTCGAGATGAACAAGAGCTAAGTGTGGGGTATTTTGATGAGTGCATAAATGTACTAATATTTGTATGCAATTCCCATTTAGTTTTTGTTAGTTCTATAGTTGTTCGTGAGTATTTTGATACTTTTTGTGGTTATTTTAGGTTATTCCCATCATTTAAAGCCACAAAATAGCTTGGAAAGATTGCGCGCAAAAGCTTATTTGATCGTGGAAAAGTGCAGAAATTTGGCTAAGTAAAGTGACTCGGGAGAGTCACTTTTTGACTCGCCCTGTCAAAAGTGACTCGCCCTAACTTGTAGTGCACTGACCAAGTGACTCGCTCGAGTGACTTGCCCGACGCAGAAAAGTGACTCGGTCAACGCAGTCAAACCTCAGATTTTTCCAAGCTATAAATACAAAACTCACATTCAAAAATCAGGATCTTTGGAAATCATTCACATTAAAATCAAGACCAAAGATCAAGAGATTGAAGATGAGAGCTAGGATTTGAAGATCATCAACACCTAGACTAACATTTCTAAACTCTCAACTTTTACATTTATGTTCATTGTGTACATTTTTATTGTTATGTGTGTGAACATCACCATGTGTGAGTGATTCACTTGTGATTGGGGATCATATGGATCCCCTAGACTAGGATTGAGTTATGTACATTCTTTCCATGCATTTGAATGAAGTTTGGTTGTTTTCTTAATTGTTATAGTTATATGTACATAATGATGCATGCTAAGTGTTTGACGAAATGCCTAAGTGTGTCAAAGTGAATGAAACTTCTAGGATTTGATGACGATTGATTCTTAGGATGTTTAGTAACTACTTTATTGTTGTTTTGAGAGTTAATTGTGCGCGAGAGCGACAATTACTTTTGACGATAAGTTAGGTTTGTGCTGAGTTCTTAGTGTCGCCCAATAGACCGAAAGGTTGAGGTTGAGATGCTTGAATTCCACATGGTTCAATAGACCGATGGGTTGAGAACCAATACCTTATAGCGCATCAATCACATTCCAAGGAAGGAACGAGAGTTGAACTTGGAATTTGATGCGTAACCTTAAGAGAACTAACCAAATGTAATTTGTGCATGTGAAATTGAATGTGTCATTCTCCTAAGTCCTAGGGGTGAAGTAGAATCCTTAGTCACACCTTTAATTTTCTTGTTAAAAACCAACCATCAAAACAAATCCCCCTAAACTTTTTATGTTAAGTAAATTTAGGCCACTCGACACTACCCGTTTGGTCACGATGACGTTGATGGATAGGAGGAGCAAAGAGTGGGTCTGTGCAAAGGAAATGCCCAAGCGTGCTGACCGGAAAGGGAAGAAGAAAATGAACGAAGGAACTAGCTTCGATTGGGAAGAGTGCTAGGAAAGCCTCTTTTTGTTGTTTATTTGGGTTTGTCTTTGGAACTCATTACCGTACCGTTTGCGGTACATTGTTGTTTGTGGCTTGAACTTGCGCGTACTTGTTTTCTATTGCCATTTACCCTTATGATCGCCAAGTTTTATGAGCGCAAAGTGAAGCAAGAAGGACACTGCTTCACTCGACCGAATCTATGGATTATTCGGTCGAGTAACCCACAACACTCAAACAACTCGACCCAAACTTGAAAAATCAGATTTTTCAGCCAAGCCCAATCGAGCACTCAGCCCAATTCTTTCCAAAACAAAATATCTCGAGCAACCCTAATAAATTTCCAAAACTTCCATATATTAACTCTTTGATTAAATCTTTGATTAAATCTTTGATTTAATATTCCATTAGTAGAAACCTTTGATATACTCATGGATTTATCACACTTTATTAGGTAAGTTACTACTCGAGTGACCATAGAGCTATCCTACATTAGAATATAAGAACCGATCGAGTATCATGGTGTATTCACCATTCAACTCGACCGAATCTACATACTCAACATGTGTCAATCCAACCTACTATCCAAAAAGACCAATGCACCCTCCCAACAAAGAACTCAAATTGAGTTTGTTCACACCTATGACCCATCCTACCCACCAAATTTTGACAACGTAGACCATGCACAAACCTATGAACGAATAGCTGAAGATGCAAACCGACTCAAACCTTTGGTGAGCTCGATAGCCCTTCATGACAAGACAATGCAAAGCCTTGACATTTGTGCCAAAGTTTATGACATGTTTAGCCGAGCTTCACTCGACGTGGATGTTGTCTTCAACAAGCAATGCTATAAGGAACTTGTCTATGAGTTCATTGCCTCATTTGAACCTGTTGAAGGAGATGGTTTTGCATGATTATGATGGATGGAAATTCAGAATTCAAGATTTGGACTTTTATTGGACTCGACAAGAAGCATATCGACATCTTGGATTTCCTGAAGGAGGACTTTGTCACTTGGCTACGGAACAACAAAGAATTCAGATTTGGAAAGACATTAGCCGCCAAGACTTCATTGGAGACTATCCTTCACCATCGTCTATTAAGAATCCCGTTTGGAAGTACGTGCATCGTTTGATTGCTACGAATATTAATTGCCAACCCAAAACTGTTGATGTAGTTACCCGAGAGGACTTGAACATTATGTGGGCACTCGACCAAGATGAACCAATCAATTGGTTTGATGTGTTCACAACTATGTTCAAGGGTATGCGACAGGCATACTACTCTTCACAGTACGTGGGTTGTACTTCATTGATCACTAGCATAGCCATCGGTTGCCAATTTATTCTACCCGAGAGATACACTGAATTCTGCGAACTGGACTTTAACTTGTTAAGGAAATTAGCATTCCTGGCCAAACAACCCGCTAAGTTGGAATTTGCCTATAAGGAAGTAACTGAGGAAGAAGACCCTTTCGAGAACGCGCGCTCGGTTAGGAACTTCAATGATACAAGCAAAGATAAGGGTAAGGAAAAAGCTACCTCGAGCAAAACACAGTCCAAGAAGCCTAAGAAAAACAATTCGGGTATTGAGTGGTATGAGGTTCGTAGGGTGACTATCAAGGAATTTCGCAAGTCGAATGGAGAACCAATTGAGATCGAGTCGGATAAGTGATTAAACCTTAGTTCCTTATTTCTTCTACAAATAATCATGTCTTTGTTTGGAAAACAAAGTTAGAAATTCAATAAAGAAGAAATTAATCACTTACCAAATTTTAGGGTTATCCAAAAATCAAATTCAGAATTAAAACACCTTGAAAAGAAAGTAAAACTCAATTAATTTCTGAATTTTGGTCGAGCCCACTCGACCGAGTAAGAAGGTCACCCTTCCGAGTGAACCTGCACTTAGACGAAAATTAAACTCTTCCATTCAGTCGAGTCATCTGGTTCACTCGACCGAGTCAATCTGTTGGGCCATATCACCTTAAACATTAAACAATCTCTGGCCCAACGACACACAAAAAAACAAAAACAAACCCTAACTACACCACAGATTGATCGAGTACTTGACATTTGCACTTGTTTGAACATTTTAACTTCATTATATATCATGTTTTGCTTTGTTCATTATATAATGACAAACCTTTGTTAGCATTGCAAGAATGATACATGTGCAGCGCATTGTAAAGTCAAGATACGGAGAATAATGTCAAGAACGAATACTCGACAACCAGCAAAGTATCTCTACACCTTAATCTTAATTTATTGCTTAAAGACTAAGCAAATTTTTAAGTGTGGGGTGGGGAGTAGTATGCACACAAATTTTCATGATATATACATTGCATAGTTTTCAAAATTTGCATACATCCTACTATTTAAATGAAAACACTCTGAAAAATGTTAATTAAACATGCTAAAAAAGACTGAGCACTTCGATTAAAAATGTTTGTTGTAAAACTCATGAATTCGAATTTTTTGAATTGTATCCTAATTTTTGGCCTAATTCTTCTTCTGATGATTGATTCAACCTCTGATCAAAAAGATATACCTTGGTTATATTTCATCTCTTCAACAAGTTTAGTAATGACAAAATTTATTTCTTGTGACTCAACATAAGAGCTTGCCTGATTTGATTTTTCTTAGAAAAGCAAAGTATTATCCAATTTCATAGAGGAAATTTTCAACAAAACATGGATAATATTTCATAAAGTTATTGTATTGCCTTTAGGTGACTTAAGCAAATCTCGTAATATATGGTGCATTTGTTGTAACACTCGAGTTAATATTTTGGCATCTAATCAAGTCTTAAGTGTGGGGTTATCCGATAAAGTCGAGCATTTGTCGAGGGTTAGGAAAGAAAATAAAAATTATTTCCCCCTTGAAAGTATCTGCTTTGACAAAACAAAAAAAAAACATTTGCCGAGGGTTAGGAAAGAAAATAAAATTTATTTCCCCCTTGAAAGTATATGCTTTGACAAAACAAAAAGAGAAAAATAATATATAAAAGAAAAAAAAATTGTTTTCCCACTTAAGTCCTTGATATTGCCTAAATAATTTTGCGACTCAAGTGAAGCTGTCGAGTGATAACCATTGAGAATTGCTTAAGGACGATCCTTGTAGTTATGTACGTAGGCGTGACATGCTTTTGAAAGAAAAATTCATGAAATATGTGGTAATCATTCGGAATTCGTCTACTCTTTTGGATTATGGCGTGTAGTCTAATTCTTGGGCAAGAATTCTTGACCTTGACCTTATGGACTAGCCCTTGCTAGCATAGGTGATTGGTTCGGTAAAACTCCTCGTGCAAATTGTGTTTTACTTTGTGATTTTCGGTGTAAGTTCGAAATGGAGAGAAGGTCAAATCAAGGTTAGTTTCTTATTGCTCGAGTTACATTGAAATTTATGACTATCGTGATTTGGAGTGATTTTCAATGATTTCTCATGCCATGAATGATCAGCTATACTTTGAAGTGTTTTTGATTAAAGAATAATGCAAAAGAATGGTTGTTAAATTGACTAGCTAAGTAAATGAACACGATGAATGGATGATGTGCTTATAGGATTTGTGAGTATTCCGTTATCTGAAAACTCTCACGAGACTAAAACTCGTCCGCTAGGGCAGCCTAGAGGTTTTAAGGCTTAATGCATATGCTAAATGCATTCGTGATTTTCTACGACAGTGAACTAGGATTAGAATAACTTTAGAAATCTCAGGAGTAAGAAATAAGCTTAATACTTGTTCGGGACGAACAAGGATTAAGTGTGAGGTATTTGATCAGTGTTAGAAATGTCTATTTTAAGCCCCTACTTTCATGCTTATTTCCTATGATTATAACGTAAAATATATTACTTTTGATACTTTGATTGATGTTTCAGGTCAAAAGCACGATTCCAGCCTTACGAAGGAGCATATATGGAAATATGAGGAAAAGCACGTGAATTCGGCCTAAATCAGACATAATTGGAAGCATTTCTGCAATTCTAGACCGAGTGTACTGAAGTACTTGACCCGAGCTAAAACAAGCCAAAGACTCATGTTACTCGACCGAGTAAACACACTGCTCGAGCAAGTCATCACGTGATCAAGACCCTTCGTATGGATTCTCTCATTAACTCGACCATTTAATGTAAGTGGATAAGCTAGACCTTCATTACTCGATGATTTAATACAAGTGGATAAGCTAGACTTCCATTTACTCGGCCATTTATAGGAGTTAAAGCAAGACCTTTCATTCACTCGACCCTTTGATTGCTCTTCACTATAAAGCCATCACAAGAGACACCGAGCAAGGGGAGAGACCCTACCCGATCAAGTGATTGAGATTGAAGTCGAGTAACCAAGTGAAGAAGAGAGCCGAGAGAGCTCGGAGACCGTTTGAATTACAGAAGATATTCAACCTAATTTTGTACTCGAGATAACGAGGAGAATAGCAGCAGCTTGGAGCTCGACCGTGGATCATCAATCACTGAGAATTTCTAAACTTTACTCTTGTTTTATTTACAATCGTTTTACTTACAATCGTTTGAACATGTTTGCATTATCACTCGAGATGAGTGAGTAGTTTCCTTATGATGGGGATTTGATGAATCCCTAATGCTTATGAATAACTAGAACATGATTATTTAATTTACATGAATCAATTCTTGTATGACTATTATGTGTGTTGAATCATACCCGAGCACTACGTCTAGGTGTCCTGACAAAACGTCTAGAAGAGTAGGTCGAGTAGTATTTTCTAGGGAAGGACCGGGAGGTGAACTTAGACTATTTTGGAATCAATACAACCATTAGATCGAGTATATTAGCAAAGCGGGAGCAGCGAGTATATTTGGTGCATGAATGTATTAATAAGCGTATTTGGACAGATTAGTGAAAACACCGGGAGGAATGAAGCTAGTCGAGTAGATGTTTACGTGCGAATCTAACACGGGAGTGAGGATTCGTATGCTAATGCTACTCAGTCTAAATTCTATAATATTAATCTAACACGGGAGTGAGGATTTATATTATCATGTAACTATACGTTCTGTATTAAATTGTCATCAAGAAAGAAATTCATAACTATAATCTATATCTTGCTCGAGTGAAACCATGAGTATTAGTGGAGGATTCTCATCCTTGTCATAGTTTTTATATTTGATAACAAATCCTTTTCTTTTAAATATTGCCTTTAGAATAAATAATATTGCCCCTTAAAATAAACAAAACACTTTAGAACTATTTTGAAAGCCAGTAATCGATTTTAAAAGTATAACTTGACTCCACTGTTCCCTTGGGTTCGACACTAGGTCACCCCTAGTTCTATAAATTCTTTTGAGTTGCGTGTTGGAATATCTATCACCTAAATACCATGCACGTCATTCACATTCAAAATGAGTGACCTTCGCTTGCTTAACTATTATCTGGGAGTTGAAGTTACACAAACAAGTCATGGGATTTTTCTATGTCAATCTGCCTATGTTCTAAAGCTACTTGAAAAGAGTGGTTTGCAACAATGCAATCCTTGTCACACACCCATGGAAGAGAGGTTGAAATTGAGTAAGAAGAGTTTCAATACACCTGTTGGTAAAACACTTTAACGAAGCATAGTGGGCAACTTGAGGTACTTGTTAAACACAAGGCTAGACATTGCGAACTCGGTTGGAATTGTGAGTCGATACATGGAGAATCCAACCTCAGATCACTATACATCAGTAAAAAGGATCGTCAGGTATGTGCATGGCACATTGAATTATGGTTGCGTATACAAACAAAAGGAAAAGGAAGGATCAGAACTAGTAGGGTTCAATGACAACGATTTTGCAAGAGATATTGTTGTTCGACAAACCACGACCGGCGTAATTTTCTTTTTGGGTTCAAACCCCATCACATCGTTATCTCGGAAACAAACGATCGTTGCACTCTCGTCCTGGAAGGCTGAATACATTGCTGCCTCAACAGCTGCGTGCCGAGGCCTATGGCTTGCTCGATTATTAGGAGCCTTCGAAGTTCAAGGTTTTTGTGTACAACAAATCAGCCATCTCCCTGAGTAACAATCCTGTGCATCACAATAGAAGTAAGCACATTCATGCGAAATATCACTACATTCGAGAATCCTATGAAAGTGGAAAATTGGAGGTGGAATATGTGCGAACAGAGGAGCAATTGGTAGATATTCTCACAAAATCTCTCGGAAGAAACAAGTTCCTTCAGATGCAAAGGCAACTGGGAATGATGAAGAAAAGTGAACAGGATTAAGGGGGTGAAATGTTAGCTATAGTATAGTTGTCAGTTAGCTACTACTTAGTTGTTATACCATTTCTTTTTAATAGTTGTTATGTTTTGAATCAGTCATGTTTAGTAGAGTCGTGCTTAGTTTTATTGGAGTTATGCTACTTTTGTAAACATTATAAATAAAGAATGGAATGCAAGAAAGCTTGAAGCCTTGAAAAACATGAACATCAGAGGGGACCTAAGCTAATAGAGTTGAGCTAAAATTATCTAATAAAAACAGTTGTGGTGGAAGTAGTAAGAGGATGAGGTTTGATGAAGATATGGATGATGATGCAATTAAAGACCTTACATCAGGCGGGTTTCTTTTCGATGAGAACAAACGTCCAGATGGAGTTAAAAAGTCAAGGTCCAAATGTAGATGCAAAGGAGGTTCATCTACCTCGGAAGATATCATCAGGTTGGGTGAGAAACTTTCATTACAAGTTGAAATGAGAGCAGAAGATATCAAACTGAAAAGACAGAAGTTAGATAACGTGTAATTTAGGGTGGCATTCAAAAGAAATACGAGTCCTAATAACGCATCAAACACATTTATAACCTAAGGGACCTAGGGTCGAACCCAAGAGAAGAGGTGATAATTAACTAATTGAGAATTACCTAAATTTGCTTAACATGAAAGGATTGGGGGGATTGGTATGATAGAGTTTGGATTCGTTTAATAGCAAGTAAAGCAAAAGTGATCAAGGACTTCTACTTCACCCCCAGGACAAAGAAGAGTTAGTACACTCAATTTCCTAGCACAGATCACAATTAGTTTGAATTCTTATGGCTACACATCATCCTTCCAAGTTCCACCTTCGCTCAATCCTTGGAGATTGGATGACGCACTAAACGGTCTCAATTCTCAAGCGTCCGCTCTATTGAACTACGTGAGAATCAAGTATACAACCTCAAATGTTCGCTCTATTGGAGGGCACTCAAAGTCAACACCAAACCTAGCCTATCACCATGATTAATTGTCGCTTTCGCACATAATGGACTCTCAAAGCGACATCGTCATCAAAACATAGGAAGTTCATTCACTTTGATAAACTTAGAATTTTCGTCAAACACCATGCATCATTATAAACAAGCAACTAAAACAATTAAGATTCAACTAAATTGTAATTCAAACGCAGAGAAAGAGTATACAAACATCATCCAAATCCTAGAAGATCCATATGATCCCCAATCACTTGAACAAACTACTCTAACATAGTGAAAATTGTAAACAAAGTGTAAAAGAACATGATAACAAAAGTAAAGGTAGAAATGCTTAGGAGATTGTTGATCTTAAAGACTTCATCTTCACTTGATCTACTCTATGATCTCTTGGATTTCTTTAGGTGTTCGATTATTTAAACTTCCAAGGATCCCTCCAAGGATCTACTCTATGATCTCTTGGAATCTGTTTATACTAAGGAGCAAAATCTGAGTTTTGGTCATGACTAGGGCGAGTAGAGGCCTTGCTCGGCCGAGCAAGGTTGCTTCGGGGAATGATGCTCGTGCGAGCAAGCTATGGATGCTAGGGAGTACTCAGCCGAGCAACCTTGGTGGGTGGAAAGTAGTCGGCCGAGAAAACAAGAAACTCGGGCGAGCTGAAATCTTCTGAGATTGAAATGTATCAATTTGACAAAGTACTCGACCGAGCAAGCTTGGTGGCTGGAAAGTACTCGGCAGGGCAACCCTTATGATGGTTAACAAGTTTGCTTCATGCTCTACTCGGACGAGTAGTGCTCCTTTGGCCTCATTTGGGCACTTTTGTTTTGAATTTGCTCACTTTTGCACTTGATAGTTCCATGTTATATTTCTTGAAAATAACCTGAAATAAGCATAAGAATTAGGGTTAATTACAAAAAACCACCCTCATAATAGCGGGTTTTCACGGCACCACCTTTATAATGTGTACAGTAAACCACCTCTTTCTCTACTCCGTTATCATTTAACCTCCTCTCCGTTAAAAAGGTGGTGAAGTGATAACGAAAATGATTATAGAGGTGGTGAAGTGAAAATTTATTTATTATACGGGTGGTGTATTATATTAAAAATAATACTATTATATTCAAATTTTAAAAATATTTAACGGAATAGTGTCGAGGTGGTTAAATGATAACGGAATGATAAAAAGAGGTGGTTTACTGTAATATCACATTATAAGGGTGGTTCTGTGAAAACCCCCTTTTATGAGGGTGGTTTTTCGTAATTATCCCTAAGAGTTATCAATTCTTTCACAAAGTAATCGAAAACAAACAAGAATCAAAGATATGATGCGTACAAATATTAGTATATTTGCACGCTGTCAATTGGAGCTGGAAAACTCTATAGAGATGAGGAAGGCAAGAATGATTGAGTGTGAGGAGAATAGTCAAAGGCTGGTACAGTTGAAGATAATTTCGGATTTGCTAAGTACTCTACTAACTAACCTTCATTAACACCACGAGAAGAATAATATAGGGACAAAGCGAATGAGTGAAGTTTATCAGGATTAAGTTAAATGAGTTTTCTGCGGTTTAATTAAGAAGTACGTTGTTCTTGTTGAGAAGCTAGCTTGAAAATGGAGAATTTTATTAATGGAATACTCTCACAAAACTCTCTTTGTCTGGGTGGAGATCACTCACACACTTGAGTGCTTTCTCCACTTATTCTTACCACTATTTATACTACTTCTCATCACAAATAAAGGGCAAGAATTAAATTAAGGGTTAATTGCAGTAAACCACCATTATAATATGGTGTTTTGCAGTAAACCACCATTATAATTTTTTTTTGCAAAACGAGTATATTATAACATCGCCGTTAACAGAAAACCACCAATTTTGCAGTAAACCACCATTATAATACGGCTGATCCTTTCACGAGACGAGAAAATAAATATAACTAAATTTGCAGTAACAAAAAATAGTCTGATAGTTCGGATAAAGTTTAAGAGAAACAAAGAATTTAGATGAGACAGAATGACTCAATATTAACTATTGGGTTAGATTAATTTGCGGTAAAAATTAAAGTTGGGTTTTATATAATGGGCGGTTGAATTTACAAAAAACCCTAGCAGTTGAGATTGATGGTTATTTTTTTGAATCAAATCTCATCTGTTGGATTATTAGTATTCAACGGTTGAAATCATATCGTACTGTCTCACATTTATTTATCCGTCCTTCTTAAACCTTACTTCTGATAGTCCATTGAAATGTTATTTGGATTGGGTGAAGTGTTCGAATCCCCTCACCACCATTTCTCTTTTTATTACTTTAATCTTTGCACAATAGTTTAATTTTTTTTGGTCTCTTACTTTTACGCAAATTCTTTAATCTTTATTTGATTTTTAACGGAACAGTAAAATTGGTGGTTTTCTGTTAACGGCGATGTTATAATATACTCGTTTTGCAAAAAAAATTATAATGGTGGTTTACTGCAAAACACCATATTATAATGGTGGTTTACTGCAATTAACCCTAAAATTAGATTAAATTAATAATAAAAAATTCGATTTAACGACGATTTTTAACGGAACAGTAAAATTGGTGGTTTTCAGTTAACGGCGATGTTATAATATACTCGTTTTGCAAAAAAAAATTAAAATGGTGGTTTACTGCAAAACACCATATTATATTGGTGGTTTACTGCAATTAATCCGTAAATTAATACTATGGCTACAATTAACTCATCTAGAAAAATCTATCAAAAATATCTCTAGATCCTTATCTCCTTTGGTTCTTCTCTTCTCTAGAACTCTCTTCCATAATAGGCTTGTACTAGGTTTTCTTTTGGATTGAAACACTTATATTTTGGGGTAGGCATTAACATATTCAATACTCCCCCGTAACACCTAGTCCTGCTCGGTCTTGTGGACATTCCCAATATCTCTCTGAACTTTTGAAACTTTTGTAACGCCAAACTCTTTGTAAAGATGTCAGCAGCTTGCTCAATTGTTTAGATCGGCTCCATCTTGATATCACCTTCCAAAATCTTCTCTCTGATGATGTGATACTGAACTTCCACACGTTTTGTTCGTGCGTGAAACACTAGATTCTCCGCAAGCCTTAATTCCTAACGATCAACACAAGAAAAACAGTCAAAATCAACAATTAATTTTGTTGCTTTTATCATAAATCTGTTGAAAATGCCTTTATAACCAACAGATTTTTTCGTTGAAATATTGTAGGTTTTAGTGGCGTAGATTTTATGAATTCTGTTGACTTTACCATTTTCTCAACGGAAATTTTGTTTCTTAAACCTATTAAAAATCTATTAAAAAATCAGCCTAAACTAACGATAAAATCGTTGATATTGAAAACTGTAGATATTGTTTCTAAGATGAAATTACATATATGCCCTTTTTATATTTTCTTTTAATCAATGAAATTATCTACGATGATTGATTTAATATATTTTCAACAATTTAGAATGATATAAATCCAACAAACATGTTGTAGATTTTATTATTTATTTATTATTATATTTTTGGAAGATACTTTTACTATTATACACTTTTTCAGTTCTTTTAAAATTTTAAGAAATAAAAATAGTTAAAATATTAATTTTAATCGTCGTCATTAATATAATTTTCTATGGATTTATTTAAATCAACATGAATTCAAAAAAGAATATATATGTCATTCAAATATTTACATTGAATAGAAGTTAATAGCACTAAATAAATCAACAACAAAATATCCAAGATTTAAGAGTACTAATGAACTAAAAAATTGCTAATATATTGCTAGAACACGTCTTCGGCGAAATTTGCTTCAGTATCTTGACCATCATTTTTCTTCCCTGAAATAGATAATGAGACATTATTACAAATCAACATAATGAACAGAATTTTGAATGTCTTGTATTTGATGTAAATGAAGTTAAAATAAAAAAATTACCTTGAGAGATTAGTGAATACTTGGGATTCTTGAGTACACACTCTCCAATATAGTTACCATTGGCCAGATAACTTATTCTTAGTCTTTCGCTTCCAGTTTAAACAACAAGAAAAATCATAATAGAAATTAGAATGTAAAGCAAAAAGTTATAGATCAACAAGTTACCTGTCCGCATGTAGAATTGGTACATTAAGTAAACGGGTTCGGTTCCTTTGCGACCCCCTTGCATTTGTGCAAATTAAAATTCTTCTATTTGCACTTTTGTATTAACTATATGCACATTCCATTTGCATGTATGCATTTAGCTAAACGACAAAAAATATAAAGTGCAGATCTGCAACCGTTGGATATTTGATCCAACGGTGAGATGCCTGGGTCGCAGGGATCACAGACATTAAGAGGGGTCGCAATTGAACCCTCCTCTTAAGTAAACTGCGAGCATCTCCAATGGGGGTATGTAAACAAGACTATTAGCTAAAAAATGCTTAGGTGGCATTATAAATAGAGAACCATATACATATGTCACCCTCCAATGGGGTTATGTAAATTAGACTAGTTAGCTAAAATTATACATAACCATCTTCTCACTCATCAAATTTAACTCATTCTCTATAACTATTATGCCTAAATTATACATATTTCTAACAAAATGCATACACATTTACATAACCCCATTGGAGCTCAATGCATATTTGATCATTCAAATTATACATAACTAATATAGTAATTTTTTACATATTCATTTTAGCTATCTCCATTGGAGATGCTCTTACTAAGAACAAATATATATTGGCCGTACAACATCTTCAAAGCAAGCCCTGACAAAAATGTGGGAGTGCAGAGGTTATATAACTTACTTCGAAAAGGTTTAATTACGAAAAACCACCCTCATAATAGGTCATATTCCACGCCACCACCCTTATATTGTAATATTACATTCGACCACCCGTATAACATTTGACGTTCCCAAACAACCACCTATCACTGTTCCGTCAAATTTTCCGTTAAATATATTAAATTTTTAATATAATAATAGTATTTTTATTACAATACACCACCTCTATAATAAATATGTGTCCACTTCACCACCTTTATAATCAATTTGGTTTCCATTTAACCACCTCTCCGTTAACTGCCGTTAACTGAGGTGGTTCTTTGGAAACGTTAGTAATTATAAAGGTGGTCGAATGTAATATTACAATATAGAGGTGGTAGCGTGGAATATGGCCTATTATGCGGGTGGTTATCTGTAATTAACCCCTTCGAAAATTAAAGCGGGATAAATTTAGCGAAATTTGGTTTGCACGATCAAGAAACTAATTTAAGGCGGTTAGAGAATTTAAAAGGATTTGCTTTACCATTTTGATTAGTATCTTTCCATATAAATTTTTACGAGTGGAGATTTCTAAATCGGAGAAATCACTTGGCTTCTTGTTTCGTGCGCGCCAAGTGACGAATGTAACCGTTGATGCTACGGACAGGAGTGGTGGAAGTCAACACAGTACGGAGGATAGTCAACGCTCTGGGTTCGGGAATGGAGGCGAGGAGGCGTCTGGTGTCAAAGTAAGGCGGTGGAGAAGAGGAGTGTTGGAGACATATGGCGTGGAGTAGGTCGTCGACGGAGGGAGGGAGGATGACGACGGCGGATGCGGAAGAAGGATCGTCCATCGGCGGTTTTGATGAGAGAGCAGAGAGTAAGAGCGAGTGTAATTTATATGTTTGAAATTATGTGGGAAATGCAGATTTGATATTATTTTATTCAAAAACTAATATATGGAAATGATGGATTCAGATTTGGTGAAGCTCAGTTATTTATTGTCAGCCTCAAAATGACGTCAATTTATATTTATATAGTATTGGATTGTTTTAAATTGTTTCAAATTGTTGTTGCATCACTGAATGTGAATTGAAAAAGTATAACATACAAACTACTTTAGAATAATTGGTTATTTTCATTTAAAACATAATTAACGATGATGTAATTATTTGTTTATTTGATCATATTTAACATTCCAATACGTATAAAGTATCAAGGCTTAGGGGGCAATTTAGCATCTCTCATTATCTTTGCAGTCTCCATAGCAATAACATTCATCATCCCCATTTCTTTATTCATCTCGGACATCAAATGATTCGACTCCTTAAAAGCAAGATCACATGCGCGCGGCCCTCTATGAGTGTCGCGCATTTCATCCACAATATCAAAATATTCGTATCTATTAAAACATTTTTCAGCGGATTTAAACATCGTCACCAACGATTCATAAGCATGTTCACATACATATAAACAGTTCTTTTCATCTTCAGGGACGAATCTATCTTTTAGAAGTCTTCGAATGTCTGATACTCCTCTAATGGCCTTGCTTTTAGCTCCATCGATCGCTATTCCAAGAATATCTCTAAAGCTTACTTTTCCGGGGACTATCCTTTGATAGAAGAAGTCATGGCAGAATTGATAGTCATCAACTTTGCGACAAATTGTTTCGATCTGTTCGGCAAAAATAAAAGCATTGGCAAATCGGACTGTGACGCAAAAAAATACAAAAAAGGTACATAAATATAAGGATGAAGAAGCCATGAAGTTGTTAGAGCTGCACAGTATCGTCAGATGTCAGAGTTATATTGTAGGAGACTCAAATTTATACGGTAATCAATAATGTTGAATTTGTAATGGTTACTGCTAAACGTGGGTGCATTTTAATGTAAAGCGTGGTTGTGTTAAACGTGTACATTAACTTTTGTTAAAGTGTCGGGAAAGTGCGTGGAAAAAGAATCACGGTTACAAGGTTCAATTATTTCAAAACTAAAAAGTTGAAAGATATAATGTTAATTGTTCATTTATTTCCGTCTTACTAAAAATGTAAATTTTCATACTTTAATTACGATAATAATTGATTAATAAAGATAGTGCGTACGAATTATATTAAACTAGTAGTTTGGTGCACATTTGTGCACTAATTAATCTAAAATATGCTTAAAATAACATAAAATAATAAATATGCAGTCTATCATAACTATATAATTATATGAAATTGTAATTATTGATTTAACCAGGGGTAAAATGGGGATGTGAACTGTGGCTTCAAAAAGAAACCGTCAATTTACACCCTTGGGCTTTATATATAGGAAGATTAACGCATTGTACTTTTTAATAGTTCATAATATATATATAAAAATTAAGTTAAACTAATCGTTGGTTTTAAAGTTAAACATTGCGTGTGTATAATATGCTATTTTAAATTATATATGCACGAGTTGGGATTAATCTCGTGCATCCTTTGTTAGAGATCAAAACGTGAGATTTGAGTTTTATTTTCAAAAAAATAAGAACTGGCTTTTATTTTCAAAAAATAAGACCCGACTTTTATTTACAAGTGAGCATATGTAAAAATATATAAAGAGTAATTACAAGTATGTATCTAAATCCTTAGGATTGATGCATTTCACTTTCTCATTGCATACAAACCATCTTTCCTAATTGGAAATGTACTTATATATTTGACTTTTGAAATATCACAAGTGGATAGAAGATATCCTAAATGAGTAAGTAATACTGTATAGATAAATTATTTACCTATCAAAAGACAAAGAATTGATATAAAATACAAATATAATGGTCCCTGAAAATTTGGATTAGTTGATTTAGTTTCCTAAAATTATGGTATATAACAGCGGCACCTGCTCATATAAAAAATATTATATACATGGACTGAAAATACCCTTAAACTAATTCATCATACAAATATTTTTTGCAACAATTATCAGTTGAAAATAAAAATATATTATCAACGTGAATAATTTCAACATATATTTGTTAAATTATGCTTATTAACATCAATGTTTTTTGTTGCAAAAAATATCCATTAATGCAAATTATATTGTCAACGTAAATAATTCCAACATATATTTGTTGAAATTATGCTTATTAATATCAACACTTTTTATTGCAACAAATATCCCTTGAAAATAATATTTTATCGTCAACTGAAATATTTCCAACAAATATTTGTTGAAATTATGCTTATTAATATCAACGCTTTTTATTGCAACAAATATCCGTTGAGTATAAAATTATATTGTCAACAAAAATAATTTCCACATATTTTGTTGACATTATTCTTATAATCAACAACAACAAATCTGTTGATATAAAATTGTAGATTATATCATTATTTCTTGTAGTGTATTTTCTTTAAGTTTAACTGACCTTACAAAAAATTGGTTTTGTCTTTCCCTTCAGGGAATATTTGAAAACCCCCCTTTTTCTGACCTTGCGAAAAATTCTTGAAAACCCCCTTTTTATATTTTTTTAGAATAATTATACTCTGAAATTAAATTGCTCTCTTTTAGGTTCGACCCTACTTACAGCTTGCTAGCTTGTAGGAATTAATATAAATTTAAGTTTGACGCACTCAACGACGTTCTCGTCACCCATCTTGACTCGCGCAAAAAGAAACGATGATGAGAAAGATTGGGGCGCGTTCCATAGCTATTATCCAAAACCTTTGTCTGGAACGGTTCGTGAATACTGTAGAAATTGGATGAGATTACCAAAGTGCAAAGTTATACATCGTATTTAAGACAATCTGAAAGGATGATGCCGAAATAATGTGATGCAAATTTTAATGAAACAAGACATCTATTTGCTTCATTCAAAATCAAAAAATAACGCTACGTTCTCTGAAATGGAAACCTCTCACGTGTCAGAGGAAGCAGTTCAACTCAATCATTATGGGCTTATAAAGAGTAGCGATTATGGGTTTCTAAGGAACTATCTCTATATTCAAATAGAACATGCTAAGTAGAACATGCACTAGTTTTTTCTGACTATTATAGTTTGCTTGATTTTTAATACTATTTTGTCGAAAATTCCTCTTCCCCTTGAAAGTATTAGGATTGGTTTGGAAGTAAATATATGCATTCTATCTTCGCCGAATTATGTATGAGCTATAAGAATTTAGGATTGACTATTTAGTTGTTCTATGATAAATATTAGTTGCAAGTGATTGTACTAAGTTATGCTAACATTATCAATAGAGAACCTCATCTACATTGGTATTACATTTGTTTGCAACTTATTTCAATATTACAAAACTTACAGTTTAATAATCCTATTAAGTAAATCCTGTTTTCAGTTTTCTGTGGATTTGATCCCTTCTAGATCACAAAAGGGTGCTAGATTTGACACGTACAACCATTTGCGTTCAAGAACCCATAATTTGAAGTTGCATGACCTTAAAATTCTGACTGTTTTAGAATCCAAACTCCAACTTGACAGTTTGAAATGAACAAGCTTAAAATTGACTTATGAAATAAAATTATTGACTTGTTTATTAAATGAGTATCAATATATATTTATACTTGACTTGTTTATAACTATATGACTTTTGTTCGAGGTTTAATCGAGCTTGTTCGCGAATAACTCATTAATATATATATCTACATGTTTGCAACTCTTTTAGTATGCAAATGCAATTTACTAATTTGGTCATCTTATAATTTCTTAAAGTATAAATAAAAGAATGTGTACATGAATAACTAGAACTGTTGGAAGATTTTTTAACTGAGCTGCTAACTAAGAGAGAAGTTCATTGATATCAAAATCCTCAGGAATCTCAAAATTCAAGACACTATCAATCTCATCATCCGTACTCAAACCTCCAATGTTTGTATAGCATGATGAATCATATGGCGACGATGCGTAGCTGGCGAACGGCGTAGAGTTCGTGCTTAACTGCTGCTTGTTGTTGTTGCTCAACGATCCAAAACTACAAAAAGTTTTTATATCATCAGCAAAAGCAGCAGAACCAACATTACTGTAGTTATGTCCTTGAGAAACAAGGCTACTCAGATCATCCATGCTGTAGCTACTTGTCGAAAAACCTTGAGCTGAATTAGGGTCAGCCAGGTTGTTTTCACTGTATATATTTTGGTTCTGTTGCTGGTTGATTGACAAGAGAGTTGTAACAATGTTCAACAGCTGTGGATTTACCATCTGCTGCTGTTGCTGGTTGAGTACATACAACAGATTTGAAAGATTGTCTATTTGGGAATTTGAGCCAAGAAAATGATCAAGCCTTGGAGCATGTGTAACCGGATCCAAACCCATTCTCAAAAGCCTCTTCCTGATATGAGTGTTCCAATAATTCTTAATCTCATTGTCAGTCCTTCCGGGCAATCTGGCCGCAATGGCAGACCACTTGTTGCCAAGAACACTGTGTAGCTGAATAATTGCCTCCTCTTCCTCAAATGAAAACCTGCCTCTTTTGATATCAGGTCTTAGGTAGTTAGTCCATCGTAACCGACAACTCTTTCCGCATCGCTCAAGCCCTGCCTTTTCAGGTAGAATACGCCAGTTTCCAGCTCCGTATTGCTCGATGTATTCCTTCAGCTTTAAATCCTCCTCGGCCGTCCACGGCCCCTTCTTCAGCCCTGATGAAGATGTGCTAGTTCCACTGCTGCTACTACTTGGTGCTCTGCCCATCTTCTTCTTCTCACTTTTTTCTTTAAACTCTGGTTGTGCTGGAACTTGGAACAACGTTTTTGTGTGTGTTGGAATTAAGAAGACAAATGAGTGTTGATGTTTTTGTAAGAGAGTGAAAAAGAATGAAGTGAATTGATGAAACACTGGGTGAGACTAGAGACAAGTATATATAGAGAGGACCATGTGAATATTGAGTACGTGTTGGATTGAAAGATGGCACCGCCCAGGACAAAGAAGGAGCCTGTGGTCAGTGTCACTTTCACAGCTTCTCTATATCTCCTTAATCATTTCGCTTCTAGAAACCTTGCGATTTTGAATCTAGAAATAACATTTTCTGCCGTCAAACCACACATAAATTATATATTCTTGGATGACAATAATACATAAATTATCCTAAAAGAGGTGGTCAAGTAGATGAATATGATAACAAGATCAGACAAAGTACTGAATCCGAATGTCTTCAAAACACTTTAAATATGAAATTCGTTACACACTCGAAAAACAGCTGTTGGAATTTTCGTACCAAAATAATACATAGATGTATTTGAAGCACATTGGATCAAATTTGTATACAAGTTGTATACACATTCTTTGCTATTATTCGGTCAGCAAACTTAGAGAAATTAGAAATGTTTAACATTTTCAAAGTGGTTTCTAATTTAGGGGTATGTAGTAGAGTAGCAGCTGTAGCTGATAGGGTTGGGGGCTGGAGTGGGACCGACAAATACGTGTCAGTGAGCGGACATGTTTTTTAATTAAATGGAAAACGACAAGAGTGCGTGTTTGTTCACACGGTGAGACGTGGCAGTAGGGCATACGATGGCCGCATAATAAAAATGGTTTGACCCCAGTACAGTAACGCCACGCAGCATGTTGACTGGTCAGATTTCAATTTAGTCAATAACATCGCGTGTATATATTTTTCAACATGTGTGTTTTTCTAAAGAGCGAAGACTCTGCTGCTACTGATAGAGAATCTCTACGACCGGATTTGTTTGATGTTGTTACATTAATTCGAAGATTTGAAACCCATTTATATAATTTAATGTGTAATTGCAGTCCAGCAAATAACACTTTAATTCAACTTTAAAATGGTGCAGGTAAGGACGTGTATGGATTTGCTGCAAATGAATTGGCATTCAGAAAATTACAAGAGGCAAACAGACAGTAGAATCAGGTAAGATGGACAAAAATGCATATGTTACATTTGTTTATTATTGCAGCAACGTCATTGAGACTGTCATGCACTGCAAGGTGTGCATAAAATGCACCAAACTTGATTTAATGCCATACTTAGATATTGCTGGCGTAAGTGCAAGATCTGCAGCAATTTCAGGCCACGTACTAAATTCTGAAATTTAAGTGTCACCGGGGGATGCTCATTTAGTCCTAAAGTACGGAAGTTTTACGGTCCAGCTTGGTTAAAGTCGGCCGCTCTAGGACGAAAGGCTAGGGCCTAGTTAGGGCCCGCATTCTGAAGCCCGCTTGGCTGGAAAAGAGTAGCTCAATATAAAGTTCGAAAAAGCCCGAAAACAATGATATTTAGATCATTTGATTTCCATTATGATAACGTGGTAAAGTTATAGGAGGACGATTAACTTTTCGTTAGACGGTAAGAAACAATCTCAATCGTTCATTAATTATAATCTAAAGGTTGCGATTTAAAGTAAAATAACCGTCCAATGCAACCGTTCCGTATTTTGCAAATCCAACCGCCTAGTTTAATTAAAAATCAATTTTAATCTCAATCGTCGATTTATTAAAATCAATGACTCAGATTCTGTCCTCTTGTCTTACATATGTATCATTTCTCACATGATCTCAACCTATAACGTACAACGATATATTGATTTTTTTATTTAATTGAAAGCGTATATACAATTGTTTCACTTAAATGTGTTATAATTAAATTCAAAATATGAATTAAATTTAATATATTAACATTATTAAACTTATTTAAAACGTTCATTAAAAACAATTATAATATATTAGTTCAAAATATGTAATTGAAATTTTAAAAAATAACTTTTTATTTCAAAAGCGATTAAATTTTGAATTAGACCCGTTTTACTTTAAAGTAATGGGCTTTGAAAAGCATGTGGAATTTTACTTTCAAGGAAGCCCGGCCCGATTTTTTCGATAGCCTTATTGTTTTACTTATTTAGGGTTCGAGCCTTATATTTTAGGGCTAAGGGTAGTATAAAAGGAACCATAACAATTTTAAAATATATAATATATGAATTTAAATGCGATATGAAATATTTGCACTTCCAAATTTTGAACAAAATAATTCCACGAATTTGAAACATCATAATTTTGCCTCGAAATTATTTTCATGAAAAAATTCATATTATATGATAAATGAAATTTTGCTTAAAAAATATAAATGCAATGATTTTAAATCAAATATAACAAGTGTATTATATTTTTTATATAAGTGACTTTCTATAAATATAAGTATTATATAGGTGATTTTCTAAAATTTACCATGTGTGTGTAATCACGCACTTGACGATTCTTGTAATGGAATAGTAACGAGGTAGTGAATTGCTAACGACACACTTTATAGAGGTGGTTTTTCGTAAATACTTATTATGAGGGTGGTTTTCTATTGTTATGCCTACTATACGAGTGGTTTTCTGAAATTTAGCCTATAAAAAATTCACCTGAACCCAAGTACTTTCTTATCATCATCAGTGCCATTTTAAAGTAAGTTAACTCTAAATTAGGTGACAAATGTGTTGAATAATTTAGTCAAGCTTCAACATCATCAAGTGAACCATAATGTCAATTTTAGAAATAGAATAAAAGAATTTTGTAGATAATTTCTGTAATTTTTTATAAATTTTAAAACCACATAAACAACCAATAAACATATATATCTACAATTTATAAAAACGTATTGCAGACTTACCTTTGATACAACAAGGATTGAATGGAAGTTACGATTCTGTTATCTTTGGAAAACAATCTTTAAAATCATATATGTTCTACATGAAACCGAATAGCAAACATTGTCGGCGAAGAAGATGATAGATCCGACAAAAGTTTAGAAACGAATTGACGGAGTTTGATTCCAGTTCCAAATGACGAGGGGATGTGTGAAGGGGGTCGGCGTGGAAAGAGAGTGAGAAAAGGCAATTCATTTCTCTTTGACCAATTTTACATTACTGTCTCTTTTTAGTTGATAAATGTTGTTTATTAATTCGATGGAGTAGAAGTATATTTTTGGATGGAATAATGTGGCTTCAATAATTGTTAATTAAGGGGTTTGCATTTTAAATATAGGAAAGATTCAAATAACCTACAAGTATGATCTAAATAAAATTTAAAATACTA